>PVJD01005098.1:0-121645 GCA_004026545.1 Mormoops blainvillei
GCTGGTTTCCCACCATAAGATGATTGAAATGATTCTATATTTGATCCATTCTTCTAGCCTTTAACACAGTGTGAGGCATTGATGTGATTCACAAAACGTGTTAATATTAGGCAAGGATTAAATCACAACCTTCTTTATATCACTATTTCCTAAGTTCACACCCGGTGGTGCTTCTGCTTGGACATTTGCACTCACTTGTTTAGCTCTCCTCCCTGCCTCTGAATCTGTTGTTTGTCTGAGCCATTACAAACTACATTCATTTTTCTCTGTTATTTCATCGGGTCCAAAAACTCTTCATGGTTCCTCCTTGCCTAACAAAGTGAGAAACATCTCCTTTCATTTGGGTCTCTTTACCATTTTAGACGCAACCTACCATTCCATCTTTACCGCCTGCCACTCTCCACATCTCTGCTTTCCTTCCTGATTCCTGCAAATGACTCTCTCACTCGTTGCATCCTCTTTTCCCACCTCTCCCATCCTACTGGTCCCCAGTGAAGTTCTCTCCGTTTGTTTTAACACTGCGCATCCGGTGTGAAAGTCAAATAAACCCTCCCTGCATGGCCTATTTCACCACAGGTCAGCGTGAGGCCTTCTTTTGTTTCTATTTATTTTTAATTTTTCTTCCTTATCCCTCACCCTCACTTCTCTTTCCTCTCCAATCACGCAATATTTGTCTTTATAATCCCTATATTATGGAGATATTTAGATATATATACCTCTTTTAACACATGAAATATTGTTTACTGCTTTTGTGGATTTGAAACTTACATATATGATATACTACCGCATTTTTTCTGATCTCTTTAACTCACCCTTTTTCTTTTTTGTTTTAGTATACCTCATAAATCTCAGTCATTATTTCTATCTGGTACATTGCTCACTTTTACTCATCCCAGCCCTTATGTGAAAACGTCAGTTGTCTCCAGCTGCTCGCCGGGAAAAACTGTGTGACGTTATATTTTACCACATATGTGCAGTTCCAACAGAAACATCACCTCTGCTAGCAAACTGCCATCAGATATGTACTCTTTCTCTTTGAATCTTTCATTCATTTATTCCATTATTCAATCAATATTTACTGAGTCCCCATTACATTACAATCTCTGTCCCAGATCCCAGGGATTCGGCAATAAACAAAACATACAAAGCCCTGATGGAGTGATATGTAGTCAGGACAGAGAGACAGTAATCAAGTAAATAATTAAAAGATATAAAATGTCATGTAATAATGAGGACTATGGAAAACAATAAAACAGAGAAACAAGCTAGGGAGGCCCAGAATGAGAACAGCCCTGGGATAGGAAACTGCATGTGCAAAAGCCCTGCGGCAGAATGACCTTAGACCTGTGGTGCTTGAGGGCAGCAAGGAGGCCACTCTGGCTGGAGTGGGGTGAGTGAGAGGACAAGGAAGACATGAGATCAGAGAGGTAACGGGGAGCCAGATAAAGCCCACAGGACCCACCTCCTACTTATCTCAGCTTCTCTCAAAGGACTTACCCCTGCAAGCCTGTGTTGGAGTTTCATGGACTGGCACTCCTCTGCCAGGTGGTCTTTTACGCACCTTCACACCCCTTATAGCACCTGTCTCCACAAAGTGGTTGTTGGAAAAATGAGACACAAAGTTCCAGCCTGGCGCGTGATTCTCCAGAAGACACACGGAGAGGAGGCAAAGGGGGCATGAGGATCGGACGGCACTCTGTGCACAGTATGCAGCCTTGTGCAAAGACTGGAGGAGCACCGATCTAATACAGTCACACCTCGGTACTCGTAGGCTTCAGAACCCATCGAACCCTGTACTCATCGCATTCTGATGAGGAAAAAAATGTTTCAGCACGTGGGGCTTGCTCGGGGCTCGTAGCACTTGCTAGGACTTATATGAGTCACAACGCCACCCCCGCAAGAGGCAATGCTTCCCTGCTCAGTACTCATCGGTCTTGGCACCTGTCATGAGTTCCAGAATGAATTAACGATGAGTACTGAGTTACCACTGTGTAGACAGTTGTAACCGCAATAAATATAAGAGAAAAATAAGAACGTAGTTTTGTGAAAATATGGGTAGAACGGAAATACTAGAACCAAATTCATTAAAGATATTTTTACTGCTTATAGAAAGTTAATGTCTATCAGATTTAAACTGTGTCATGGCAGGTAGAGTCTCTATGTGACCACATGGGATTGAAGTCTGCCATATTAGAACTAGGTCTTAATATGAGTGAAGGAAAACCCGATTAATTATGCCTTAAACATATTGGGCTTCATATTCTTGTGTAGACATTATAGAAACAGACAATTCAAAACTTATAAGGCCACTTCGCAATTATAAGGAGCCCAGTCTCTTCTATATTATTGCTCCCCCACCTAGACTATTGACTTATGATCCAAGATGGCTGCTTGAGCTCTGGTCATTGCATCTACATTTCAACCAGCTGGAAGAAGAGAAAAAAGTGATACACCCTCCCTTTTAGGACAGAACACTTCCCCAAAACCGCACACTGACCCTTCCAAAGATATCATCTGGACAGATATGACTCCCAAACCACACCTTGCAAAACAGATCAGGAACTACTGTCTTTACTCCAAATGGCCATGTGTTTAACTAAAAGAAAAATAGTCAAGGATTCCGTGAACAAGGGAATAGGAGAGAAAAGACATTGAGAGGCAAGAATAGTTACCCAACTAGCTATTTATGCCCCCACTTTGCTCCAGACACGATTATAGCTGGCCTAGAAAGATGCGTAAATTACAGCAAAAGAGCATGTTTTAAAATAAGTGAGAAAGAAGAAAGAAAAACCAGGATAGATATACTAAGGTAACCAAAAGCTGAAGATGATACAAAAATCCCCATGATAGAGAGACAGATACTTGATACAGGAAATTCGTAAACTCGGTTCTCACCTTTCTAACAGCCGGCTCACCAAGGGAAGCCTAGTCAGTTATACGATTCCATTCCCACAGGACAGAAACTAGGTGATTGTTCAGGAAAAGCACAGCTCTCTGGGCAAGAGAGAAATTTCTCTCAGGGGAGGGACACCTATTAATTTTCACTTAGAAGGAAGCCTTTTATTTTTTTAAAGGAAGAGAGGTTGGAAAAGTAGAGATGAGGCTCAATGTGGAGGACCTGGTGAGAGAATACAGTGAACATATTTATTAAAATACCTTTAATTGTAGGGACATAAGTGGATGGAGATGGAAGTTAAATAAAATTCACTGTAAGTAAAAGGCAATAGGTTTAAAACTGGGCATAGAAGGCTGGGCTTGTCAATCTACCAAATGACCCAAAGGAAGGTAGGGCTGTTTCACCTCCTTTACTATTGACCTGTCCTCTAGGTCACAGGAAATGTAGAGCAGGAGAGTATTTAATAAGGTCAGAGCCACCCATGGGCACGATCCCACTTCTCTACCGTAATTCTGTACCAACAAGCGACAGAAGAAATGAAGGAGTTTTCACTTACCACCAGAGTCCACCAAGCAGTGCTTCTGGGTCACCATTTCAACATCCCTATTCTAGAAGAAGAGGACAAAAGACAAGCTGACACAGTGCATGCCTAGTGGGGCAGAAAGATCCTATGGTGTACCCAGGACGTCAAGCCCTGACAAGTGCCCCAGTTCTTCAGACTGGGCCACCTCTGACCCTTCATTTATTCATCTATAAAATGAGTAGAATAACCTTATTATTTTGAGAATGATTTGCAGAAATACAAATGTTAAAGTTATTGTCTCAGAATAACAGAGGCTAATTATAGTCATAGACTTAATTCCATCCTCTGAGAATGAGTGTCTAGGGATTAGACTAAATTGGGCCATTTCACCTGTTCGTTTCCTTTGCTGTGCAGAATCTTTTTAGATTGATGTAGCTTACTTTCTTATTTCATTTATTTTGTTTTTGTTGCCTGTGTTTTTGGTATCATAGTCATAAAATCATTGCCAAGACCACTGTCAAAAAGTTTTTGCCCTTCGTGTTCTAGTTTTACAGTTTCAGATCTTATGTTTAAGTATTTAATTCATTTTGAGTTGATTTTTGTATATAGGAAAAGTTGATGAGAAGACTTTTTTTCCTACTGTGTACTTTGACACCCTTGCCAAAGGTCACTTGACCATATATGCATGGATTTATTTCTGGGCTCTCTATTCGGTTTCCTCCATCTATATGCCAGATTTTATCCCAGTAGCATACTATTTTAATTATTGTAGCTTTGTAATATATTTTGAAAGCATGAAATTGATGCCTACAGCTTTGTTATTCTTTTTTAAGATGATATGGTTGCTTGTGTTTTTGTATGGTTCTGTATGAATTGTAGAATTACTTTTCTATCACTGTAAAAATACCATTGGAATTTAGATAGATTGCCTTGAATCTGTAGATCTCTTTGGATAGTATAAACATATTAACAATATTAAGTCTCCAAATTCATGACCACAGGGTGTCCTTCCATAAAAGGTAACTATGAAATGGGACAAAATATTTGCAAATCATATGTCTAATAATGGGTTAACCTCCAAAATATATATATGGGATTCCTATAACTCAACAGTAACAAAACTAATAAAACCACCTGATTTTAAAATGGGTTAAGGATTTGAATACACATTTCCCCCAAAGATGACAAATATATAAATTTTCATATATTACATGAAAAAAATCTACACCCTTAACTTCACTAATCATCAGGAAAATGCAAATGAAAAATACCATGAAATGTCATCTCACACCTGTCAGATCAGCTATTATCCCCTCCCTCCCCGCCCCCCAAATATAAAAGATAAAAGTTTGGCAAGGATGTAAAAATGTTAAGACTTTTGCATCTATTTGTGACAATGCAAAATGTCATAAGCCTCTATGAAACAGTACGGAGCTTCCTCAAAAAATTAAAAGTAGAACTGCTGTATGATCCAGCAATCCCACATTTGGGTATTTATCCCAAAGAATTGAAATCAAGACCTGAAGGATGCATTGGTACTTCCATGTTCACTACAGCATTGTTCACAGTAGCCAAGGTATGGAAATACTTATACACCTATCAAAAGATGAACTGATAAAGGCAATGTGGTATATACACACAATGGAATACTATTCAACTTTAGAAAAGAAGGACATTCTGGAAGATGTGACAACATGGGTGAATCTGGAAGGCATTATTCTTAGTGAAATAAGCCAGCCACCAGAAGATAATATTGTATGATTCCACTTACATGAAGCACCTTAAATAGTCAAATTCATAGGCCCAAAGAGTGGAATGGTGACTGTCAGGGCCTGTGGGAAGAAGGAAATTAACAGTTACTGATAACAGGTATTTAGTTTCAATTAAGCAAAATGAATAAGCTCTGGAGTTCTGCTGTACAACATTGTACCATAGTCAACAATACTTGTACTGTACACTTCAGACTTTGTTAAAAGGGTAGAGCTCATGTTAAGTGTTCTTAACATTCTACACTGAAATATGTTTAAGTACAATGGGGGAAAAAAGACTGACTTGAGATAAGAGCATTGAACCTTACCAGTGGTGTGAGTTAGTCCAGAATAATTCAGAATCCTCAAATGTCCACTTTGGTCATCCGCCATAAAGATGCACCTACCACAAAGCACCCTTGGGGTGCTTCAGCTCTGGAGAGGAAGGGTGTGTTTACTCTCAGTATGTACTCTGGCTTGGACTCTCTTTCCAATATGATAGGCCCAGGACAGCTTCTAAGAGAAGCCAGTCAAACCACCCAAATTGGAAAAAAAGAATGGGAGGGACAAATTAGACTGTGAGCTGCATGAGGCTGTACATTGTGACTGTTTCTTCACCACTGTATTCCTAGCTCATCAAACATAGTAGGTGATCAATAAGTATTTGATAAGTGAATGAATATAATAAAAAACTCCTGGAATGAAATAAATGCAGCATTTATTTCACATACTATATATGTAATGGCATGTAGTAAATAAACAATACATCTATTTCTATCACCTGCAACAAACAGGTGAAATGGCCCAATTTAGTCTTATCCCTAGACACTTGTTCTCAGAGGATGGAATTAAGTCTATGACTGTAATTAGCCTCTGTTCTTCTGTGACAATAACTTTAACATTTGTGTTTCTGCAATTCATTCTCAAAATAATAAGGTTATTACACTCATTTTATAGATGAATAAATGAAGAGTCAGTTGATATTATATTACCCTGCAATTCAAATGTTGAAGCCTTAACCTCCAAAGTGATGGTATTTGGAGGTGGGGTCTTTGGAAGGTAATTAGTTCATGTGGATAGAGCCCTTTTGATGGGATTGGTGCTCTTACCAGAGGAGCAGGAGATATCACTCGCTCTCCCTCCCCCTCTCCCTCTCTCCCCTCCTTCCTTACCATTATGTGAGGACACAGCAAGAACACAGCCATTTGCAAGCCAGAAAGAGTTCTCACCAGAAACTTAACCTACCTGTACCTTGATCTTAGACTTCTCAGCCTCCGAACTATGAAAAATAAATGTCTGTTATTTAACTCACTCAGTCTATAGTATATTGTTATAGCTAACTAAAGTATATACACAAAATTACAAGAAATAGTAAAACAGGCAATAGAAAGTCACTTTTCACCAAAATAGTCTAGGCAAACTGCAAAAAAAGCCTTGAATTTTGAATTTTACCTTAAATCAATGTACTAAATGAGTACATGGTAACAAAATTTAAAAATTACTAAAATTATCCAACAGTTGTTATTATTTTTGAGAACTTTTTTTGCATTTGCTTGCATGACTATCATAAAGTGCATATACTGGTAAGTTCTATTTTTCACACCTGTAGGAACTATGCCATTCATTAATTCATTCATATATTTATTCATTTACTTTTTAGCAAACAATTATTATTTGCTACCTAAGAACTCAAGCATTATGCTAGATAATTAATGAGAACATTAAATATACATCTTCCCTCAGAGACTTTACATCAATGTCTTATAAAGGAAGCAAGAACCTGTGTAAATAATTATAACGCAGTGGGTTAATGACAGTGGCAAATTTAAAAAACAAAACAAAAAAAACCCAGTTTGCTACAGTAGCATGTAGGCATAATACCTGGTCTACAGTCAAAGATAGCAGGAAATGGGATTTCCCTAGGAAGAGGAATCTTAGCTCAATTTTGAAACTGAAATAAAACTAAACAGAGGAAAGAAGTTGGAAAAGAGATAACCCATGTGGAGAACCGGTAAGTGAAAAAGCCTGGAGACGAACGTGTACGTCCCTTCGGAACGCTAAAGGAAATGCTGGACCGCTGAACCGCAGAGCGTTGCATGGAGGGGCGCTGTGCCATGATGTGACTACTGCGGACACTGTTGACCTTAAACGCACACAAATTTCTCCAGCAAAAATGGGTTTATTCAGAAACATCAAAAAACTGCAACTGGTTACACGCAGTCTAACAAGGAACCACATGCAAGTCCATCGTAATAATAAAGGAGAGACCGTCTCTTTTATTGACTCTAGCAGGGCTGTTGTAAACGAAGATTCCATTGGAGGAAACTAGAAGTTTCAAGTGTGGTGGCTTCACATTGGCTGAGCTATAGCCACCTCCCATTGGCCGAGATGTCCTGGGCCAGGAGGACTCTCTCCTTCTTCCCTCCGATGTAGTCACGTAGGACCACTTCCTGTCGGACCTGCAGGCACCTCTCTTCTGGTGAGGTCAGGCCTGTGCGTTGGGGGATGGGTGCACAGAGTTCTCATGTCCAGTTCTCGCGAATCCATTTTAAGCGAAGTTTCTGTTTATTAGTTTTCACAACACTAAGCATGGTCTAGACGCCACCATTCCTCCTTCCCAGGCCCGGGGCAGGCATGGCTAACTGTTCACCTTCCCACAGAACCCAGGTGCAGCCTCAGATTCCCAGTCTGTCTGATGCAAAGTGAAATCCACTTCCCGTGTTTGCTGTGGACGATGGAAGCCTTTCAAGGTTAGAAACAGAAGAATGGTTGCCAGCTTTGTGATCTCCATAGATAGTGGATTTGGGAGGAGGTTAAAGCAAAAGTGAAAGGATATTGTTACATATGAATCACTATGAACGTTAAAAAAATGCTTCTCATAGCCTGTGTTCAAAAAGGAATTAAAAAGCGAGCATCCAGAGCCCATGGAAAGGTGCTCAGCTGGCACTGTGGCCCTATAATTAACACAAATTCCAAAGAGAACAAATTTTAGAATTTTCCCTTAGAAGTTTCCGCACCTCAGCTATGCTAACATTTGCTCCTGGAGGATGAAGGCGTTAAAGGTTATTTAGGGAAGGAAAAAAAATCATGTCATAAGGAATGCTACCACCTTACTAAGGAGGAGAGGATGTTGTTTGTCGTTGCTGTTTCTCCACCAGAGATTCGAGATCTAGAAACTTCAATAAGGAAAACTCAACAATAACGGAATAATAATTTAGTTTGGTCTCCACTGCTGTTATAGCCAGAGCAGTCAGTTACTTTCAAAATAACCTCAACTGAGCTTGTGGAATTAAGATCGGAACCTTTTTTTTTCCTTCCATTTTTTTCCCCCCCCATATCCCAGCAGAATTGCCACTTGTCAGTCGATTTGTTTTGAATTCCCAGGTCTCCCTGGTTGGTGTGTAGCTACTATGTTTTTCTCGTTTTAAGTGCATGAGGAAGGTTAGAGTTTTGATAATCTACATCCCCCCCCAGGCTCCAGGGATGCAGGAAAGCAAACAGAGCTAAGTTGAGAGGGGATATATCAGCAGGAAAAAACAAAAGATACCAGACTCTTGTTACATGGTAGGGTTTTCCCAGGAATGCTGGGAGGTGACAGATCAAGCTGAGGGAATCAGATATTTGACATAGGGCGTTCAGCAAGAGGAGAAGGGAGGAGGAGACGTCTGACTCAGTTTTAGGTGTGAACAGTGTTCTGTGGGCTGAGGCACTGGGGCCTCCTGCAAAGCGTTTCTGTGCACCTGCCACTGCGGATTCCAGACTGGAGGACAAAGCCACCAGCGCAAGAGGGCAGGGGCGCGGCCAGAGGAGCCCGAGCTCCGGGAATGAGGAGGGGAAATGCCTTTCTCAGAAGACTCCATGCCAAGAAAGTGACTCCAGGAAAAGAGCTGTGCTGTTTCAGTTGAGAAAGAATGAGAGAAAGAGGTGTAATAGACGTGCCAGAGGAGGATTTTGGGAGTCTGGGAAGTCTCCCCCCTCCCTCTGAGTGTCTGCCACCTGGAACTAAAATATTTTATATTACCACACTGTTTCCTGTTTGTTTGTTTGTTTGTTTGTCTGATGTTTCAAGGGAAACCAGAAGACACTATTGCATAGTTTAAGTTTATCAATTTATGCTTTAATCTAGAAAGATTTAACAGGGATTTTAATGACAAGATGTGCCTGTTCCAATTGATCAAAACTTATGGAGCATTTTACTTTGCTTTCAATTCCTAAAAAAATAAACACTTTTGACTGACATCTGTCTGATTAGTTTCTTCTTTCTCTCCCAAGGAACAGCTGTTACAGTCCAGAGACTCATGGAAGTAAACAGCGAAGGAACACGACGCAAGGTAAGTTCTGCCCTTGGTCTGTCAGGTGCGGTCAGTCAATCCACTTCCACACAGTGAGTCGCCTGTGAGCCAGTCACCAAACAGGATGGTCTAGAAGGAAGCATAACCAGACCCTCGTTTTCTCATCACAGTTGAGTCTACCTGAGGTAGGCACTCTGAGTTCCCTTTCATCTAATCTCTCTCCAACCTTAGCCCCCCACCACCCGCAAATACTCTGCGATTCTCCTCCTCTGCCACCGTCCCTGTAGGAGGACACGCGTTATCCCGATAGCCCAGAGCAGAGTTTCTACAGGATGAATCAGTGGGGTTTTGCACTAATGTGAATCACCTCTCCGAACAAAACCTTGGTTCAGTATGTTATGTTCACTTGTATAGTCTTGATGAATACTCTCCCTGAAGAGAAGGAAGGAAGGAAAGACGGAGCAGAGAGTCTTGCCACAGAAGCTCTATTACCTAATTGCACAATATTTCTCTTTCTCTTCATTTCTGTACACAGGGGCATTAGTAGTGAGGCAGTTAAGATTTTTATTTTTATTTTTTGGTTCCTGATGGTTTCTGTTTTGACAAGACCTTTAAAGACCTGGCAGCCCAGCCGTTAAAAAAAAAAATTGTTTTGCATTGAAACTTGGCATTTCTAGTTGCAGTCCCAGAACTGCCTCCCCGCCCGCCACGAAATTTGAATTAAATCTAAGACTCTTCTCAAAATTGTGAGTGTAAAAATAAAATTCAGGAGCTTCATAAGTTCCTTTGTATTTTGTGTTCCTACTATGTGAGGAAAAGATTCTCATTTAAAAAAAAAAAAAAAGACCAACTGCCAGTCTGTGGTTAAAATTTCTTCCAGAGGCATGTGCCTGTGTCTGTGGGTGAACTTCTCTAAATACACAACACATTCATGTGCTGCACGTGCACATCCTGTAAGCTATTTCAAATAAAGAAAGGTTAAGCAAACAGCAGGCCCCGTCTGTCCGTCCCCACTGGGGACCAAATGAGCTGTGAGGCCCAGAAGGAAGAAGAAAAAGCAGTAAGCAGTCAGAGCCCACCTGGCCCCTCTCTCTGACCTGAGATAGCACCGGCAGGTGAGGGTGACAGAAGCCTGTTGTCCCCATCAGGAGCGCATGTCCATTCTTGGCAGCAGGCCCAGCGTGGAGCAGCACCTGTGGGCAGATATGGCGCAACTTGTCAGGAGACCAGTTTAGTTTCTCTCTTCGCAGCTATGTCTCTCCTGCCTGGGACCACCCACCGAAGGGTTAATGACAGCTGTGATATCACTCAGCCACGGTAGAGACTTAGAAAAATATTTCCCCTGTCTGCCTGTGTTTCATTCACATGTTAATTGTTTACTCTAAATAGTCCCCAAATTAAAACATTTAAATATGTACTGACTTGTGTGTGCTTTGCAATCCCATCTGAAATTTCTTTTAATAGGTGAGTTAAGTAACAGAAATGTAATATCGATTCACATACGTATATATACACATGAATATGTATGTGTAATTTTCATGTTTCCTTTGCTCCTTTTTGTTTGCCACTGACAGCAATTTTTCTAACATTTAGAAAGTTATTTGTTGTGTTCTTGAAGTTACTTTTATATTAAATTTTTATATAATGTCTTTAATTTCCTCTTGGCTTTAGACATAGTAGTTTCATACTGCAAGCAACAATTAGTTTATAAGTTTTTCATAATCTTCCCCTACCTGATTTTGAGCAATACAATTATTTCATTTCACATTTACCTTCATATGGTTAAATAAGCTAAAACTTTTACCACCTGCTTTGTCAGCTTTCAGGATAATTTTACTCCCAGCTGTTACCTCTGAGGCAAGCAATGATCTTATGGAACTTTCCACCTTTGCTTCCCATGTTCCCATTTTTGTTCTATTATTTCCACAGTTTTGAGCATATAAAATGTATTACTTTGTTCTGATTATAATTTTGTTTAGTCATAGTTTCAAAATTAAATATATATTATTTTTAATGTTACCACTAGTCCTTTTCCTAAAATCTTCCTCATCCGCTCGTGGTTGGCCAAGGCTGGTTCTCTAGAAGATGACGGAGCGGATACTTTCAGAGTAACTTGGCAGCTGTCAGATGTTTGGCACCCGCTCTGCCCCCTGGGGCGTCTGGCAGTTTGGTCCCTGGCTCCTACTTCAGGACACTGCTGTTGAGAAGCCTGAGGCCAACCTGATCTTCTTTTCCTACAAAGGACTCTTCTTTTGCCTGGATGTCATAAAGATACTTCCTTTATCTTCAAAATCAAAATTCTAAAAGGTCAGTGTTAACAGTGTGGGGTCAGTTTTCACTTTCAGTATACACATTTAAATCTTTTTTTTATTTCAAGGAAAATGTCACGAATTATAGCTTTAATATTTGTTCTGTTCCAGTGCATGTATTTTCTTCTTTGGGAATTCCAATTATAGAAATGGTAGATTTCCTATGCCTCTCCTCGATATCATTTTTTTCACACCCATTTTTAAATATTTTCCTGTTGCCTCAGTTTTCATCTTTATGTTCCTAATAGCTATTCACACTGTGACTGTTTATTTTGTTCTGCATAATTTAGTACTGGTGTCTGAAATGGCCTCATTCTTCTGTTTTGTGTGTGTGAGAACATATGTTAATGTGGCTTTTTTCCCCAAATTCTGAAACCTAGCTCCTACAAGTATGGCAAGGCCTGTCATATATGTTAGTGTGAATAAAAATTGAGGGCTCACCTCCCTTTCTGCACCAAGACAGGCATTTAGCCTTTGAAATGGAAATCGTGTTGTGGGGATGGCGCTGACGATGCTGTCTGTTTCACAGATGGCCCACACAGTAACCCTGACGAAATACTGTAGGACTCCATGGTCATGTAACCAAAACAGCCCACTGAAGCAGAGCGTCCATTTTAAAACTGCAGTTCATGTGAAAATACAAGGGAAAATACATACATGAAAATATATGTGTAAAATATATGTGTGAAATATATATGTGAAACAAATATATATGTGAAACAAATATATATGTATATATATATTACTTTAAATATTCTTTTTTAACTAAAAATAATTACTCCCCAACCTTTTGATTGGTTAATAGCCAGTCCTTGCTTTTAGAATGGGTGACCAGTGATTAGAGCTCCACACCATTTTGTTTGTTTTTGCACAATTCACATTAATAATGCATTGTGTATGATTTCTAATATCAGTTGTTTAAAAGTTGACAGAGACTATAAAGACAGATGGGGAACAACCTGGGAGAGTTATCTCTCATAATTTTCCTGATACTGTGCAATCCTCTCAGCCATGACTGAAACAATAGCAAAGTTTTAATAACTTTATCAAATCCTTATTGAATATTTAACTTGGCTTTCATAGGTATAGCAACTCTTTTCACAGTTATATTATATCACATAATATTAATTAAAATATATTATTACAATAACGACTCCATCTAGCATAAACCCAGCTGACTCTTAGATCTGGTGGGAGCAGATGTGGGTGGGTTTACTGAGGAGTAGCCTACGTGAGTTGGGGATGTCAGTCAGTATGTTTTACAGAAAGAGTTAAGAGCATTGGTCAATTTGATGAGTCAGCTTCGTGCACGTCAACTAAGAGAGTTTCTATTGCTTTGTGAGTTGATATAGCTCTTTCCAGGGCAGCCAAGGATTCCTGGAGCTCTTTGCCTGTTATAGATGGGGAATGAGCCATTCCCTGTAAAGTGGGGAGAGACAGATCTCACTTCTGCTTTGTGCTGGGAAACGTGGAGTCAGAATTCGGCTGTTATATGCTCAGTGTTCCAGAATTCCGACACCCTCCATACCTCAGCCCTCTGTCCTTGCTGGATGCTGGGTTCTGTCTCCGTCCGGTCAGCTCTGTGACCACGTCATGGCCTCCTGCCTGGCAGCTTTATTATCTTTTTAAGAGTCTTTGAAGGACCCTCTACAATATGCTGTGGCAATTTTATCCTTCTGATTTATTTCTCAGCATCAAGGCTACATTTGAAATGCTTTCATTGTTTATTTTTCATTTTGTTTCTAATGAAGTAGCTAAGTTGAATTATTTAGTTACCTTCACGGAAACATTGGTTCCATGAAAATTTATAGGTTATCAAGAAGTTCTGGCCCTTTAACAGGTTAAGAAAATATGGACTGAATGTTTGTGTCTTTCAAGTTAATTGTTGAAGCTTTGGAGGTGGGGCCTGTGGGAGGCAATTAGGGTTAGATGAGGTCATGAGGGTGGAGCCCCCATGATGAGATTAGCATCCTTGTAAGAAGAGGGAGAGACCAGAGCTTGCTCTTCCCCCCTGTGAGGACACAGCAAGTAGGCAGCTGTCTGCCAGCTAAGAACCCTCACCAGAACCTGAACATGATGGCATCTTAACCTTGAACTTCTAGCCTCCAGAACCATGAGAAATAGATTTCTGGTGTTAAAGCCACCTAGTCCATGAGAGTTTGTTAAAACAGCTGGGCAAACTAAGACCAAAAACAAAAAAATAGAACAATTTGAAAGTCATGCAAATTCACATTGAAATAATGTCCCTTAGCCATCATGGGAAGAAATAAGAGGGTAGCAAGGCCAGAAGGGACAGAGTTAAGACATGCACTGGGCAGTGGCACCTCCGGCACGGGGGGAGTTTCTGTGAGGAGAAGAACAATCGCTGTAGTGAGGTGACATAAATTAGCTGGTTTTTCTTTGAGAACCAAAGGAATCGAGATCCCCACTCCCCATACCACCCACGGCCTCTGCCTCCGTTCTTGATGTTTACACCCTTGCTTTCTTTTTCACTTGCTTTTCTATTTCCATCACTCCTTCTGGAGGTATTCAATTAAAGATTTACAAGCTGCACCTCGCACTCCCTTAGTGAAAGGGTGTTACAAAGTAGTATATCATGGACACAGAACAGCCTTAGAAGGACACGTGTTTTGATATTAAATGAGTCAAATGGTAAAAAAATTGCTTATGAAGAGGCACATTGATTCAAATTTGGATGAAAGATCTCACTGGGAAAAGCAGGTTAAAATCCATGCATATTATGATCACATTTTTTTGTAAATGTAAAAAGTCTAAATATAAATATATATATCCACACATTGTGATCAAGTGAGTGAATGCTCAGAAAAAAAAAATCTAGAAGAATACATACCAAAATGTTGATGTTAAGCTCCAAGTGTTGCAATTAAAAAGGTCTTCACCTTTTTCTCCTATGTATTTTCTGTACTTCCTGAATTTCAAAAATAAGAATGAAGTATTTATTTACTGGAAAACAAACCTGTTTACATCTGCTAAAGAACAAGGAACTCAGACAAATATATGTTACAAGTACATCGAAACACATTTCTAACCAACTGCAGAGTTTAATGTCAGTCTGGCCTCCCTTGTACCCCTTCCAAAGCAAACTGCTCATTGGCATGTCCCGGAACACTGTTAATCTCCTGAACATTGTCTCGGGGACATTGGAGTCAGCCTTCAGAGTGTACATGTCCATGAATCTGTATAATACAGAGAAATACAGATATTAGGGGGAAAATCATGAGAATGAAAGTTCACAAAATGTGAAAAAATATGTTTGAATGTTGGAACATATATATATGTGTATACACACACGTACACACACACATATCTACATTCTTCAAGTACAAGGACCAATGACAAAGCCCCATCTTTCTTCGTCCTACCCATGTGTCAGTCACCTAGAGAGCAACAAAGAACATGTACACAAAGTATCAATCTACCTCCAGCAAATGCTACTAAAACACAAAGATCTTCTGTCAGCACACTGCCTAATTCAAAGAATTAGGACTTACGAATACAGGGGAAGTTCTAGGGTTTTATATTGATTCATAAAAAATATTTTCAATAAGTGGGCCTAAGGCAATGCTTAGAAAACAAGGAGATTGAGGGCCATGAAAGTGTAAATTGAAGTTAAACTGGCAATACCAAACACATCCAGATTGGCTATATGACCACCTTGCTGAGCTGCTGGTGCTAAGTTCCAAGAGATCCATTGTTACAAGGGACTTGAGTGAGAAAAAAAGGAAGATACATGAATGATTTATATTCATTTCCAAAGTATATGTCAACAAAAAAGTATCAACCCCTCTCTACTGGCCTTGGTCCATTGCAGCCCCGGTTGAAAGAATGTGTCCTACTTCCTGATTTGGGAAGGATGAAAAAACATGTTGTGGGAGGGTTGAGAATGGAGAAAGAGAAGAGCAACCTGATTTGCGGATCATAGTGACAATTAGAAAGCAAAGTACTGATTTCCCAGTTTTCTTTATCTGTGATGTTCTTTCAGATAAAGGGGGAGGGCGGAAACTCATGTTTTAAATGACAACATGGAACAAAAACCACAAACAAGTGGCTCTTCATTCACCCCCCAAGTATTTGAGGAGGTGCCGCCAAGTGCCAGACAAAGTGCTGAGGGAGAAGCAGGGTCTAAGACAAGGCTTCACCCTCAGGGAATTTTAAGTTCAAGGAGAAGTTAATTACAAACAGAATTTCTATAAGCATAACTTATAAACTATTCTAAGTTTTTGAAATGTCTAGTTCAAAATTCACCTAACAACAGGATATCAAAACACATGAAGAAAAACCTGATAGAAATGAAAGAGAAAATA
This sequence comes from Mormoops blainvillei, assembly GCA_004026545.1. NCBI lineage: Eukaryota > Metazoa > Chordata > Mammalia > Chiroptera > Mormoopidae > Mormoops > Mormoops blainvillei. The sequence continues at coordinate 16,094 of PVJD01005098.1, forward strand.
GAAAAATCCACAATTATTATTGGAGACTTCAGAACCTAGACGAGTAATAATTGATAGGAAAAGTAGACAGAAAATGAGTAAAGATATAGAGGACAAAATCATCAACCAACTTGAGCTAATCAACACTTGCAGATAATCCATCCTAAAATAGTAGAATGCATTTTTTTTAGTAAACATGGGATATTCACCAAGATGAATCACATTCTGGCCTATAAAACAAATCTTAACAAATTTAAGAGAATAGAAACCACAAATTTGTTCCCCGATAAGAGCAGAATTCAGTTTGAAATCAATAATAGCTTCAAAAGCTCAAGTATTTGGAAATTAACACATTTCTAAATAATTCATGGGCCAAAATAGAAGTTAAAAGAAAAATCAGAAAACGTTTTGAGTTGAATGAAAATGCCAATGCCAAGTATCAGAGCATGAGGAATGCAGGTAAAGCAAGGTTTAAATAGATAGTTGTAACATTGAAAACATGTATCAGAAAAAAAGAAAGGTCTGAAGGCAATGATTAGACTTCTGTGTGAAGAAACTTTTAAAAAGAGAGAGAATTATACCCACACAAGTGGAATAAAAGGAATAATGAAGATCAGAGTCAAAATTAATAAATAAAAAACAGAAAAAGCAACAGAGAATACTGATGGAACCAAAAGCTGGTGAAAACACACACAGATATCTATTTCTAGCTGTAATGGACTGGTTTGAACCACACTAATCATGCCATAAAATGCATCAAAATAAATAAGTAAAATACTAATTTTGAAAAAAGCCAAAGCATATGCGAAGTATCAGAGAGCTACTAACTTATGCAGAACTTGAAGTGTCAAGATGCTGCAGAAAAGGGAATTCTATCAATATCACCCTGATATCCTTTGCCACTTTTCCAACTCATCTAACAATTTGTATATGGTACTGGGCCCCATAGACCGAGAAATACAACAGGAAGCACTAGCTAAAAGGCAGAAAAGCTGAACAGAATTTTTTTTTGTAACTCACAGACACATGGTGATAAAAATTGGGCTCAAAGCCTCACCAAGGAAGTGGAGCCCTGGAAATGATGACAGGCTTACAGTGAGATCCTAAAGGTCTGGGGTTAGCAAGAGCCAAGTGAAATAAAGCAGACCTGGCAGAGACAGAGTCCTGGGCCCAAACCAGCTCACTTCCTGATTGGATTAATGTAATCTGCCCCTACTCTCACCACCTGAATATCGCAAAATAAACTTTTCATAGGCAAGATCCAGGATTCAATCAAAAATTACCCTGCATAAAAGGAGACAGAACAAAGAGAATACAGACAAGAAAGAAGTCCACAGATATTCAGATATTAAGACTTACCAGTAAGGGACTTTAAAATAACTCTGATAGTATTTTTTTAAACACTAGTTGAAAAGAGGAAAATTTCACTGGAGAACTGGGATCTCTGAAAAGTAGCCAAATGAAAATTCTAGAATAGATAATTATACGCTTTAAGTAATCAAGTCAGTAGGTGAATTTAGTAGCAGATTTACAAGGTCTGTCCAGAAGTCCGGCCATTGTTATTATTATGAGAACGGTTTGCACGACATGGATATACTATATTTTGCCATGTGTAATGCACATATTTTGCCCAGATTTTTGAGGGGAAAATAAGGATGTGTGTTATACATGGGTGATACCTGAAATATCTTGTATCTGTTGTTGTGCTTTGTAATTATTTGTTACATAAAATGTCTTGTACCATAATATGTTAAAAAATAAATGCAAAAATTCTGTTATAAAACAAAAGTATCTAACTCTAAATAAATAACTGAATTAAAAATTAAAACAAAAGATTTTTATACTGAAAGTCTGGGCCAAAAACGTGTGCGCAGTATACATGGGAACATATTATAAACAGCAAAATACAGTAACCTAGCAGCCAAGAAGCATGGACTGGAATCACATGCGTGAACAAAGATGACTTCATTGTACTGGTCAGTGGGGATGGCAGACTCCATTGAGTGAGCATGTGCACTGTGTGGCCATGGCCTCCAAAATGCCTGAGTGAGGAGAGCAACGACTCTGAATCCAATTTTGCATTAAGCTTGAACATTTCTCTGTAAAAACTATTTGGATGATTCAGAAGGCTGCAGCTTCAGGCAACTGGTGATTGGCAGCTTCATCACGACGACACACCTGCTCATGCATCACATCTTGTGCAGAGTTTCTGGCAAAACAGTCAATCACCCAGGGGATTCAGCCCCCCTACAGCCCAGATTTGGTGCCCTGTGACTTCTGGCTTTTCCTAAAACTAAAATCATCTTTAAAAGGGAAGAGATCTCAGACCATCAATGAGATTCGGGAAAATACTGATGGTGACTGGGAAAACTGTGTGAGGTCCCAAGGTGTCTACTTTGAAGGGGACTGAGGCATCATTGTCCTATGTACAATGTTTCTTGTATCTTGTATCTTCTTCAAAAAATGTCTCTATTTTTCATAGTACATGGCTGGATACCTTCTGGACAGACCTCATATACAATTAAATGGACAACAGGTGGACAGAGAAATGCATCAATAAAAATATCTAGAAAAGGTCACATAAAAAATAAGAATGTGTATGACAGAGAAGAATGTAAAAGATATGTAGGATAAAGAACTAACATACATGTAATCTGAGTCTAGAAGAAAAGAGAGAATAGAGTTAAAGTAAATATTGCAGAGATACTGGCCAGGAATTTTTCAAAATTGAGTCAAGAGTTAAAATATGAGTCAAGCCCTGCTGTGAACTCAAGCAATGTAAAAATAAAGAAAATTACTCGCAGCCACATCAAGGCGAAACATCAAAGATAATTTCAAAATAAAGAAATGTTCAAAGTTGATGCTTTTTCTCACTAATAAAACTGTAATATTTACATAGATATTAGGCAGAAAAATCATCCCTATTGAATTTACAGAAACCCAGGAAGCGATGAGGAGCAACAGAAAGGCTAACAATGTGGATAAATTTATGTAAACATTGCACAAAATAATAATAATAGCCTTATGAGTTTTGAACATATATACGTTTTAAAATACAAAACAATATAACACTTGTGGCAGGGAGATAGGAGGTAAGAAATAGAATTCAGATGTGGAAGTCCTTCCCTGCATTATATAGAAAGTGGTAATAATATTGGTTTATAATGGATTCTAATAAGTCAAGGATGCATGTCTTAATTTTTAGAATAACCATTAAAGAAACAGTAATAAGAAATGGGGAAAACAAAATAATAAGTAAATACTTGCTTAATGAAAAGGAAAACAAAGTAAAGCAAAGGAATAAAAAACAGATGGGATATATAAAATATAGTCATGTGTTAGATGTAAAATCAAAAATACTAATAACCACATTAAATATAAATGTAATAAAAAGAACTCCAATTAAAAGACCAAAATTGTCAAGCTGGATTTTTAAACTTGACATGCTGCTTGCAAAAGATCCCATTAAACGCAAAAACACAGATAGAGTGAAAATAAGAGAATGCGAAAAGAGGTCCGTGCAAACACTAACTGAAAAGGAGCCCTTACAGCTGTGCTAAAGCAGATTTTGGGGCAATCAAGAGGGACAGTTCATAATATTAAGAGCATCAATTTACAAGGAAGATGTAACTACTAAATTTCAGTCTATCTAAAAATAGAGCTTCAAAACATGTGATGAAAAATAGACTGTGTAAAAGGAAAAAGAAAGAAAGTGCTAAGCGTAATGAGAAATCTTAACACATCATTAGCAGCTTTGAGGTCACCTGCAGCTGCAGATTCCCGGACACTGGCAGGTTCCCACATCAAGAGCCTGCGCATCTTCATCTTCGCTTTCTGCCTGGGGGCTTCCTCTGGAATGTCGGGAGTGTCCATCTTCATGCATACACACAACCTAAAAACACAAGGGAGTTAGTGCTTCTGTGTACAGTCCTGGGCTAATGGAGGATGGCAGCTGGTCTTCCTGTACAAGAGTGAGGAAATTCTGAGGCAAGTGCTACACATTTTAAGAGGGTCCCAGTTAGTATTCAACCCTAGTTTTCAAGTCAGTAACTTATCCTTTGTTGACTTTTCTCTCTGTTCCTGTCTCACTTTCTCTACTCCCTTCTTGAAATTTCTCCGATCACCACTCATATAAGCTACCTGAGTCCAAGTACTCTTCTCAGTGTGTGATTTTAAGGGAACCCAACCTAAGACAACAATAAGTGTCCTAGTAGCAAACAGTAAAAATACAGTAAAAGTATAGATTTTTAAACAACAAAATCCACAAATCTGACCTAATTGAAATATAAAGAACATTATACCCAAAAACCACAAAATACAAGAGTATTATTTAGAAAAATATTTTTAAGTTTCCAAACATTAGGGAATTTTTCTCTTTGCTATTGATTTGTAGCTTAATTTCATTCTGATTAGAGAACATATGCTTTAAATTCTTTAAAGTATTTCGTGATTTGCTTTACAGCCTAGCATATGGCCAATTCTGGTGAATGTTCCATATGTACCGTAGAGTTTGTATTTTGATGACTAAATGTAATGTGGTGACTTGGATGTCATTCTGGAACAGATAAAAGACATTAGGTAAACATTAAGAAAATTTGAATAAAGAACGCACTTTAGTTAATAATAATGTGTCAATATTGGCTAATTAATTTATCAAATGTGCCATAATAATATAATGTTAATAGAGGCAAAAGTTGGGCAAGGATATGGGAATTATCTGTATTATCTTCACAATTTCTCTTCACAGCTTTAGTAAATCTGAAAATCTTCTAAAAAGTAGTTTGTTAAAAAATATAATACCAATTACAATCACTTAAAATAAATAGAATATCTAAATATAAATCTAACAAAATCTGTACATGATCTGTATGCTGAAAATCACAAACTATTGATGAAATAAAAAAACATCTAAATAAATGAATTTATGTTTGGGGGAATCAGTTGGCTCCCAGATAATATGCCATTACTTTGATAGTTGCTACTCTGAACATGAAATGTGGGCTCTACTTTCATTTGACACTGCGTGGCTCAAGTGAAATTTTTCCATTCTACAGAGTTTGTCATTGTAGACAGAATTCAGTCAGGTCAGAATGGAAGATTCAGTTCATGAGCATTACAGGAAAAATTTGGCTTTCATGTGAGGGATGCTTGTAAATCTTTTCTTAAAACAGGAGAATAAGACATAAAAAAATAGCTGGAGAGACAAAATGGTAGTGGTTCTCAGAGAATAACATTCCAAATATATTGTCATATTATCTTCCAAAATAATTCTTTAATGGCTGCTACCAGTTAGTACTATTTAGTCTGCTTTAGAAATTTTTTCTGGGGTAACACCATCTGAGTAGTTTCCTTTTTCTCCTTAAAAGGGTCAGAAATGTAACATGTGAGAGGGAACAGGAGACTCGGAAGGCTGCAGAATGTGCCGTTTAGTCCATGTTCAAAGGCAGGAGCAGAAAGGAAGCCAAGAGGATGTCTTTATTCTTCTGTGAGAATTCTGTTGTTCATGGTGTTCTAATTATGAAATTTGAACTTAAAAGGATGAAAGAGAAGTTCAATTGACAGTGTAAAGTATATCTTCTCTGGAAATGGTGCTTAGCAATTTAAATGGCGGGCTTCTGCACCTTGGAGTGACCCGATGGTTAAAGCAATATTCTGTAATACTCAAAACACAGCCTGCAAAAGCAGCCTTTCTTGATCCGTATTCCAGAGAAATTATAAAGCCACGTGGCAGGGCTAATCTTTCATGACTGTTAACGTGGTTTTACGGAAATGTAATTGTGAAAACAAATTTCTCAGGTACAGAAAAAAATATATGTGCCGTGCCATTTCTTCAATTCAAAACAAATTCATGCAGGAAAGAAAAAGCCCCACAAACTGAACAGAAGGACACAGGGAATTTCCACAAAGGAGAATTTTAAAATAAAATGAAGAAAGGACTTCAAGAATACTTTCATTCCATAGAGCTCACAAGGGAGTTAATGGAACCTATGGCCACAGCAATCCAGAATTAATATCTTACATTTGGAAAATCAACATGCTTGGGAAACTGAAAAGAGGAAGGCCACGTGAAATGATACGATCTTGGGTCATTATGTATCTGCAGTATTCACCCCACTCAGGCACACTCAGACATATGTAAAAGATGTAACTGTCTCTACTTCCATTTGAGATATATTTTTTCAATAAATGAGACTCCAACCAGAAAAGCAGTTGACAATGTGAAATTACAAAAAAAGCTGTCAGAAGGCCTGTGTGGGAGATACATTCACCATCAGCTCAAGTGCTAGGAATCTGAGAAGCTTTTTAAATGGATTCAGAGACCTTTGAATAAAAAAGGTCTCCTTCTCCAGTAATTGAATTTGACACCAATGTTCTTTGGATGCTAAGGCTGTGCAGGGGTATTTTCCCATCCACATCTAGGCTAAATTGGAGATGGTGACCCCTGATAGACTAGAGCAATCCAGGAAGTAATAGAAACCTCACTTCATAGAAACTGGTGACAGGTTGGGATTAAATGCTGGGCTGGCCAGGAACAGTCAAATTCCTTTTCAGGGAGCCTACAGGCTTCCAAAGAAATGGAGACTTTTAAAAACATTCTATAAATGCTTCTTTTTCCAACTTGCTTTAACTAAACTGAAAATTATAATCTAAAACCACTTGAGATTTGAGACATAGGTGAGACCTAAATCCAAATGAGGTGACCTAGCTTCCTAATGCAACATTGTTTTACAGAATTCAGTAACAATGAATGAGAAGGACTGGAGCATGTAACCAGAAGTTTGTGTGTAAGAATGTTCCTCGTACTGTTGTTTAAAATAGTGGTCCAAACTAAGTAGTCCAGAACAAGAAATTGGTTAAGCTAATGGAATTTTATACTGTCATTAAAAATAGGTATTTTTAAGGAATATTTAATGCAGGTAAATAATAAATTTTGCAAGCTATATTGTAAAGGCAAGATAAGGAATTATACCATGTAATAGATATACATATATGTATCCATATATGCATAGAAGAAAAAAATCAGAAATTACTGAGTGATCATCACTAGGCAATATAATGACAAGTGGATCTTATTTTTATATTCTTTTATTAAATTACGCATTTACTAAAATGTATATGTACTATTTTATAACTAGAAAAATTTTTTTAAAATGTAGTTAAGAGAGTTAAAATATGATTGTGGTCATTTTAACCACTAAAGTTTTGTTATATTTACTTGCTTATTAATGGTTAATCAGAGGCTGCGTTCAACTTCAGTGAATTTTTTTAAGACTCTTTCAACTCGTTTTCCCATTTCATGATGAATGATTTAACAAGCGCACCTGCCCACATTACGTGGCGTGTTCAGCAGTTTTTGACCAAAAGTGGCATGACCCCAGTGCCCCACCCTCCCCATTCACCCGATTTTGCCCCAAACGACTTTTTTTCTGTTTCCCCAGATGGAAGGAAGTCCTCAAAGGTGAAACAAAAAAAGGCGGAAACACTAAAGGCATCAAAATCCATGAGTTCAAAAACTATTTTGAGCAATGGATAAAACATCTCAATAGGTGTATTGCATCAAACAGAGAGTACTTTGAAGGTCACTGCCTTAAACATGTAAGAATAAATACACAATTTTTAATAAATAAATTATGGGTTTCTTGGGTCCCCCTCATATATACATATATTACTTATAGTTATATATTTCCATAAATAAATATACATACATATACAAATATAGTTGGCCCTGAACAAGAGGGGTTTGAACCCCATGGGTCCACTTATACCCAGGTTTCTTTCCATTGACCGGTGCAGTTCGGTTGACCCACACAGTTCAATGAGCCACCTCAGTTTAAAGCCATGATGTTTAAGTGTCACCTGGCAGTTTAGAATCTACACATGTGGAAAACTGACTTAAGTTATACATGGATTTTCGACATGTGGACAGTTGGCACCCCTAACCTCCACGTTGTTCGAGGATTGACTGCATACAAATTTCTCCTTGAAGCCATAACAGTGTAACTGATGCTGAACTTGCCTTCCCAACAACCGTAAAACTGGCTAAGACATAGGAGCCAACTGTTTTCAGACATTGACCAACAGGCAGTGAAGGGTGTAATCGTTGAAAACAGGAAAACACAAGCTAAGTCCAACAGTTACTCCACAACTGCCCTGATTTTCTGCCTGATGTTATTTTCTGCAATAAACCGGAAAAGTGGACCCAAGGACAGCAACAGTCTTGCTGAGCTGAGGAGGCAGATGCTGGAGTTCCAGGCTGCAGAAGCAGGGGAAATTTTCAGAGTGGGTACACAAGAAAAGGGAGTTGTGTCAGGTGCAATTTGAGTGGGGGAGTCTCCTGGGGACTCATGAGAGTGCGAGGCTGAGGGTTGGACAGGTTGGGCAACAGGATGAGATTCTGCAAGGCCAAGCAGAGGTGACCTGCCACAGGGATGAGGTCTAACCAGTGGCACTTTAGGTTGTGCAGTGTCAGGAGACACTGGAATCCATCTCAGTTATAATCAAGAGACTGCACTGAGTACAGTGAACATTCAGTTGACAATAGCCATATGGTAGAATAAGAGGTACATATTAGAATTTGGCCCAATGTTGAAACAGACCAACCTTCACAAAGAATAAAAACAGTCCTGACAGGATCAGAAGAATTTGACGGTATTTAATGTATGCCAGAAAAGTAACATCTTTCATAGAAAAACATGATCCACACTGTCTACAACGTATCATTCACAATGTCCAGCATACACTCTGAAATTAGCAGAAATGCAAATAAACAAGAAAATGTAAGCCACAGGCAAGAGAAAAAGTAGTTAATAGTAACAGGTCCCCTATGACCTATATATTAGAATCAGCAGATAAAACATTAAAGTAGCTATTATAAATGTTTAAGGTCTTAAAGGAAAATATAATCATAATGAATAAAAGGATGGGGAAATTTAGCAGAGAAGTATTATCAAACAACCAAATGGAAATTTACAAATAAAATGTATATCTGAATTTTAAAATTTACTGGATGGGCTTCCTAGAAGATTGAGGGAGCAGAGGAAAGAGTCTGTGAACTTGAAAACAGATCAATAAAATGTATCTAATGTTAAGAACATACAGAAAAAGAATTAAGATGAACAGAACCTCAATAACCTGTAAGTGACTATTAAGAGAAAAGAGAAAATAAAGCAGAACAAAAATTTAAAGAAATGAGAATTTCCCAAATTAGGTAAAAAAGATAAGCATACAGTTCCAAGAAGCTAAAAGTAACAGAGGCAAGTAAATGCACACCAGTAGTTGGAGATTTTTACAACCATTTTTCTCAGTAATTGATGGAACAACTAGTAAAGATATAGAAGATATAAGCAAACTACCAACCACCTTAACCTAGTGGATATGGATTAAATATATATTCAACAATTGCAAAATACACATTCTTTTTAAGTGAACAGTATATATCTGGGTCATATAATGAGCTTTGATACATTTCAAAGATCAAAATATCACAGAATATGTTTTCTGAACAAAGTAAAATTAAATTTTAGAAATAATATGTTTACAAAAGCCCTAATTATTTAAAAAATTAAATAATTTGCTGCTAAATATTCCTTGAGTCAAAAAAAACTATGAGGGAAATTAGGAAATATTTAAAATGAAACTATAATGTCAACATTTGTGGGTTATAACTAGAGCAATGATTAAAGAGAAATTTGAAGTCTTATATTTAAAAGAAGAAAGGTGAAAATTAAGTTAGAAGTTGACTTTTTGGAAAGATTAAGAAGATGGATAACCCTAGCAAGACTGATGTAGAAAAAAAGAAAAGTAAACACAAATTATAAAATTAGGAAGGAAAAAGGAGATATCTCTTCACAATCTATAGGCATTAAAAAGCTACCAAAGGACAACCGTAAATAGCTTTATGTCAATAAATTTAACAACAAATAAAATGAACAAATTCCTTGGTAAAATAGCATATGTAAATCAAAACAAGGTGAACCACGAAATCTAAATACACTCTATTTAAGAATTTCTATTCTTTTGTAAAAATCTTTCAACAAAGGAAACTCTGAGCCCAATTGTTTTCACTGAATTCACATATTAAGAAATAACTCCAATCTTACACAAAGTCTTTAAGACAGAGAACAAGAAAACACTTCTCATTTTATAAGAAGGGACTAGAAGGAAACTTTCTCAGCATGAAAAGAGGGATTCTTTAAAAACTTGCAGCTAATATCATATTTAATAGTGAAAGACTATAAACTTCCTTCCTGGGATAAAGGAAAGGACAAGAATATCTGCTCTCACCAATTCTATTCAACAGTGTTCCGAGGCCTTGACCTTAACCTAAAAGACAATAAAAGATTTGAGAGAAAGATGTTAAGTTGTGTCTATTTGCAGATGACTTGATTGTCTTCATTTAAAAAATCACTAGATTCTGAGATCAGACGAAATTGGGCGCATTCAGGGTGGTAAGGCCATAGGCTAAAATATCACTAGAAATCTACAGCAAATACTAGAACAAAAAGTGATTTTACCAAGTTAAATATAAATTAACAATTATTCTGTATACTAGCAGCAAAAAGTTGGTAAGTGAAAATTTATAAACAAATCTATTTACAGTTGTATGAAAGCTACTAGAGCTAATAAGCGAATGTAGCGATATCATAGGATACAAAGTCAATATACAAAAATAAATTGTACTTCCATACACTAGAAATAAACATTTGAAAAAATATTTTAAACTATTTACAATGTAATCTAAAAATGTAGAATACTTAAATATAAGCTTAATAAAATATTTGCAAGACCTCCCCACTAAACACTACAAACATTACTCAGAAAAACTAAAGACTTAAATGAATGAACATATATATATGTTCATAAACTTGTGCCTTAACGTGGTTAAGATGTCAGTTCTCCCCAAAGTTTTGAATAGATTCATCCCAACACCAATCACAATGCTGGCTGGCTCTTTTTTAAAATGTATGTGGTCATTGGAAGAATCTAGAATTGCCAAAACTTTTTTTAAAAAGAAAAACAAAATTGGAGGACTTAAAATACCTAACTCAAAGACACTCAATAATTAAAACTATCTGGTATTGTCATAAGGATAGAAAAACAGAGCAAATAGAATAGATAATCCGGAAGATGACCCACATTCATATCTTTCATATAAATGTGGGTTAAGTTCCCCATGTATTCTAAAGGGGAAAAGATAGTCGTTTCAACAAATGGTGTTGCAGCAACTGTGCATTCATGTGGGAAAAAAACTGAACCTTGACCCTTTATACAATACACAAAAATCTATCCAAGATGAACCACAGACCTAAATCCTCTAGAAAAATAAAAACAGGGACATGTCTTCACGTGCTGGGTATAAACAAAGATAGCTTAGACAGGACACATAAAGCAAGGACCATAAAAGAATCATACTGATAGACTGGACTTCATAAATTTAAATTGTTCATCAAAATATAATTAGGAAATTCATATTCATTAGGAAAATGAATAAGCAAGAGAGAAAATATTTATAAATTATCTATCAGAAAAAAGGCTTGTATATAGAAAATATGAAGAACAATGCAGTGGAAAGATGAACAACAACTAAAAATGAGCAAAAAGCTCAGACATTACAAAGTGTTCAACAGCCGTAGTTAGAAAAATGCAAACAAAAACCATTACACACCCACTAGACTAGTTACATTCATTCCCCCTGTTATTTCTGAAATGTCTTACGGCACTCTTAGAATATCCACACAGTCATCCCAGTCACTGGCTGTCCCTCCCATGCTAAACCACTGCTCTGGGCCTGTCGGTGTGTCATTGTTGCCATTGAGTACTTTCTTTGCCATAGGGTTGTCTGTGGCTTACCTGAATCTGTGTCTTTCCAAGGGTGGAACAGGTTTGACACTTAATTCCATAAAGCACAGCTAAAACTGAATGTAGCTCGTAATAACATTACTAGAAGCTGGGAGTTAGTTAAAGGAGAATAGAGTGTAATGGGAAAAAATGTTTAATTCTTTAAATTTCTTCACTCCTGTCTTAGTCCATTTGGTCTCTTGTAACAGAAATATCATCAACTGGGTGGCTTATAAAAATCAGAACTTTATTTCTCATAGTTTTGGAGGCTGGGGAGTCCAAGGCCAAGGTGCCAACTTTTAAGCTAGTCCCCAGTGTTCCTTTTTGCCCTTGGGCAAGGGAAAACACTATTATAAAACCCTTTACAGAGATCCAATTTTACCCTAAATAAGACAAGCATTATATCACTTGCATATAACTTAATACAACAATATCTGAAGAATCATCATTAGATTTTGGTGCTATTCCCAAGAACTTGGCCGCTTTTATGTCCCTGCCTCAACATACGAAGTGATCTCTTCCATCCCTGGGAAGATAAAGATACAGCACGCTGGGGTCAAATTCCAGCTGCTACCCCAAAGTGCAGAAACTTCTTAAGATTCACCAAACAGCAATTTCTTTTATTGCCAACAATTTTAAGTTCCAGATTTCACCCTAGCCACAGGAAAAATAAAAAACTCCCAACTGTTACGTCGGTCATTTGTCCCACACAAAAAGATGAAAATAAAAGCTCATTTTTGTTTGAATGCACACATCTTTGATGGCATTCAATTATTTATTCGGGATTTAGATTGTTCACGCAGCCTCTGATTCTGTTACCTTTTCATGTGTCTGACATTTCCTGGGTCCACGTTCTGTGTGGCTGCCCCCACTGCCTGCTACAACGGACCAGCAGGTCACACACCCAGAAGGCAGGGGCCACCAGATGAAAGGAAGGAAAAGAACAAAATTTAGGAATGGCTCCATGGATGTTCAAAGGAGGTTGCATAGGGACTGCCAGGGGTCCTGATAGTATCACCACAGGAGCCATTTCAACTGCCAGCGCACTCAGTTCTGCAACAGGACCCAGAACCAACCTGGACACGTGGACATGACACTGGGCTGTGTCAAGGTTCATGAACTATCTCGTTTTTAAAAACTATTAAAGGGAATACTTCAATGAGAAGAAAAGTAAACTAAGTAGGAAGGGATGAGGGTCTCTTGTAAAAAGAAGTAGTGAAAATAAAGTTTTAAACAGCAATAACATGAAAGTTAGAAAATTAAAGGAGAGGTTAATATAATATATATAAAAATTTTTCTCGGAGAATTAAAAAATAATGAAGTTTAGATTTCACAAAATTTATAATTACCCGTATGTTTTTAAATGTCCAGGTTACTAAAAATATTAGAAATATAACTTCTAAACCAGCATAATGAAAAAAATGTAAAGAAACTTCTATCAATTCAATAGAAGAAAGAAAAGAAGCAAAAAAAAGGGGGGTAATAAATCACGCAGGCTAAATTCAACATTGAAAATAAATACAAACAGCAGTAATCATGAAAAAAACTACATAAATAAAACTTATCTATTAACAAATATGGATTATCAGGTGGATTTTTTTCAGCTATATGGTGTTTTCAGGAGATACTAAAACAAAACCTCACAAAAATATTTAAAATAAAGATATAAAAAAAAATCCTAGGCAAATATGAAAAGCAATAAAAATCTAACATAGCAAATTATTATCCAACAAAATAGAATTTAGGGCAACATTATTAATAGAGAGAAAAACCTACACTGTATAATAACAAAGGGAAATTTTCTAGCGCTAAAGTATGAAAATTATGAAATTGTATGCACTCACGTGCATAGTCTTAAAATATGTGAAGGCAAAAATCGCTGGGATTACAATGCAAAATTGATGCACCTCTATCGAACAGAAAGATCTAGTCGGGAAAATATTATTGAGGCTAAATATTTTAATGACAAATCTAATAATCTTACTCTTAGAGCAAACATACAATATTTGCTGAAAAAATGTTCTGCCTCCTAGATTACAGAGGTTATCATGATCGATTTCAACACACCGGTCCTGCTGAGAGTACATTCTTCGATAATGACGCAATTTAACTGCAAATAAAATAATAAAGACATGACAAATATTATATATGCCTGGATCTAACTTCATACCTTTTCCCCTATGAATTTTGGCATATTTATACGTTAAAGATAACATCAAAGTAAAAATAACAACAGATTTAGAACAAAACAGCATTATAACTGCTATGTACCAAAACTTATGAAATAGAACCTAGGTGTGATTGAATTAGGTAATATGTAACCTAAATACAGTTTTAAAAAAGCAAGTATTGAAAATAAATAAATTAAGTAGTCAGCTTTTGAATCTGGAGAAAAAATCAATATTCAATGATAAGAAGAAAAGAAATAATAGATATAACAGCCAAAATCAATAATTTTGATTGGAAAATGTAGAGACTATTTGTAAGACAAATATTTTTTAAAAATTAATTATATAGCACATAAAAGGTCTGGTAACACTAATCAAGAAAAAAAACAAAATATAGAAATAACAATTTTAAAGAAAATAAAAGGGAAGTAACTGTTGACACATTTGAGATTCTCAAAGCCTAACAGAATATTGTCAACAATTTCATGCCAATGAATTAAAAAACTTAATCAAAATATACAATTTTCCAGAAAAATGAAAATCACCAATAGTTACTTTATAATCATGATGGTTCATAAACCATTACTTAAATTTACTTTTAGTATCTTACCCCAAGAGTAGATACAAAATTCAGATCTATTAACATATCTGAAATGAACCAGTAATCCATATATAATACATAAAATAGTTTCAAAGGATAGAAAAAAAGGAGAAATTTTTATAGCTATGAAAACAAAACTTGTATAGTTCAAGAAAAATTATAATAAAAGTGGATGTAAAAAATTATAAATAAAATAGTAGCAAACACAATCCATTAATGTAACAACAGTTTTTAAAAATCAGAAAACTATAACAACAACAACAAAAAAAACCCCAGGATGACCAAGTAGTTTACCTCAAAATTCAAGAATAATTTGCTATTAGAAAAAACTTCACAATTAACAGATTAAGAAAGAATAACTATGAATGTCTAACTAAATGTAAAGCAGAATTGTATCAAATTCAATAGCTCATTAATAATGAACTTTTATATACTAAAATAGAAGGTAGCTTTTTTAAGTTTTAATAAGGATTTCTATCAAAAACTTACAGAAAACCCTAGATTTAATGTCAGCACTTAAAAATTTTTCTCTGACATCACCATCTTTTATTGTGCATACCAGAAGTCTTAGCAAAAACAATAATAAACAAAAAATAAATTGTACATAGAACTAGAAAAAACTTACAATTTTCATTACTTATTAATAATGCAATTATCTACATAGAGAATTTAAGGCAATTGGCAAAATCATCATTAGAACCAAGTAAGAAAATTCATAGAGATTATGGATTCAAGATGATCACATAAAATTAGTATTTTTATTTACAACAGCACAAAATTTTGTTTTAATGTAATAATGAAAATCAAATAGAAATCTGCTATGTAGTAATCTCTCCTTTCTGCCTGGAAGTCTTCAGGCATTTTTTCTTTATCATGAATTTTGCCAGGATATGCTCAAATGTCTATTTTTTTCTCCTCAGCTCCCCTTGGAACTCTGTGAGATTGTTCAATCTCAAGATAAAGCCTCCCCTTACCTCTCAGATATTTTCTTTCGGCGTTTTATATAGTAATACAGAATCCCAGATTCATGTATAATGTCCCTGGGATCTATCCTTTTCCTTCATGATCTCTGCCTCTTTATACATTTGCTCTGTGCTCTGAAATAACCCTAGTGCTTCATCCTCCAGTCTGCCAATCAGGATCTCAGCAAACCCTTACTCATTCACACCCAGGGACTGCTACTCAGCAGGATACCTTTCAGCAGAGATTTAAACTGAACCCAAGGCTTAATCTATGTCCAACAGCATAAAGTTGTGTGCCTGCCTGGCCGCAGAGGAGTTTGCTGTGTAGGGAATAAAGAAAATGTATTTAGGTTGCATATTTCCACTCATGCTTCTGGCCACAAGATCCCACTCACTTTAGCCTCAAAATATAAGAAACTACAGGTATGTTGCAATATACTCAACATAAGGATAGAAAATCATTTGTGAGAAAATCTGAAATATTGAAGGACTTAAAGAAGTCCTAAAGGAATAGAGAGACATACTATCTTCATAGATGGGAAGGGTCAGCATAATAAAAACATGATGTCTCTTCAAATTAGTTTACAAATTCAATGCAATTTCAACAAAAATTGCACCACAAATTTATGTAGCTTGATAAATTGAATCTAAAGATCATACGGAAAACTCTAAATTCAAGAGTTAAGATAACTCTCAAAAATATAAAAGAGATAAAATTTGACATACCGTGGCTTACTTTAAAGGTAGAGTAATGAAGATACTGTGATAGTAAATGCAGTGATAGAATCGCACGTAGTTATAACAGTGGTTAGGGTCACGTACGGTATTTTGTCATGTATAATGCACACTTTTTTGTCCTAATTTTTTAGGGAAAAATAAGGATGTGCATTATACATGGGTAGTATTAATTCCATATCCATATAAATGTTTGTCTTTTATTTATGCTTATGCATTAAAAGTGTAACTCTAGAAAGCAATAACAACATTCATATGCAAAATAATACCCTGGAATATGATAATCAGTTTTGTTTCTAAATATAAATAAACACAAAATCAAATTAAAAAGTTAAAACAAAAACTATTTTCTGAAAGTTTGGGCCAAAAACGTGGGTGCATGTTATACATGGGAGTGCATTATACATGGCAAAATATGGTGATAAACTCAAGCTCATTTGGGGGTTCGAACTCTGATGATGGAGGTCACTCCATCAGTGGATGAGAATAAACATTTTTCAACATCTAGATCATTTTAAACTAAAACTGAAAAATAAATTAATCTTGGCCAATATGTAATATGCAGACTGACACTGTATCCTTACTAGGCGCTTATGTCAGTAGACAGAGGTCACCTACAGTGGAGTATCGGGGGGGAAGTGGCAGGAGTCCCACAGCACGGAGGGGTCGTCCTCACTCACCATGAACAGACCTTTAAAAATGCTCCCGATTAAGCTTACAGAGATAACACCACATTAAAATACATTCGCCCTATCATTTATAGGAAGATCACTGCAGCAAAGATGTAGAAGCCAGAAATGCACAAAGGGCTACAGATTGTTATCCATGTGGTTAATTTTGTTAAAACAAGACCTTTTAAATACAGTAGAGTATTTACAATATTTCATAATAAAATAGGCATGAGATGATGAAAATCTGTTGTTCTACAAAGATGTTCATGGTTTATTTTGTGGCAAGTTATTTAAAATAATTGTGAAATTTACAGATGAGCTACACATTTTCTTTAACAAAGTGACATGTGTTCCCAGTTTGCTGACCTTTTCTGCGATGAAAATCAGCTACCAAAAAACGTTTCCCTAAAAAAAAAAAAAAAATCACATTTAATCTGTCTCTTAAAAAGCAAGATAACTTTTTAACAATGGTTGAGTAAGAAACTGCTTTTCAAAATTCATGCTATGGATTAGATGTTGAAAAAGATATTTGGGAATATTTCCATGATTATGCAGTTTTATTATTATAAATATATCTTCAATAAAATGCATCATATATGCATATTTAAAACTGTAGACACATGATTTTCTAATGTTTAACAATCATAGAAATGAAACATTTCTGTGGGTTTTGAATGAAGCCTCTGGCCTGCGGGAGGTTTGATGGTAGGTAACATCCATGTCGTCATGTGGCAGAGGACAAACAGATGGGGAGATCAGCCATGACTGCCAAATTCATCAAGTGCTTTGTGAGTAGGGCTTCTAATTCAGTCTCAAGGGGGAAATGAAAGCTTCCTCAAAGAAGTGACGTCAGAGCTGATGTCTGAAGCTGACCTATGCAAAGGAGTGCTGGAGAACGCAGTCAGAAAGAAAAGTGGGACAGTCACCCCAATGGACCACAGCACTGCAGGCCCTCTGGCATTACAAGGAATTTTACTCTTCTTATTCCGACATCTCAGAGCCTGACCTTGAAGGTTTTAGTGGGTTTTTCAACTGGAAATTAAGACTGGTAATGTCACCGAGAAATGCATAGAGAGAAGGCCACTAAGATCAAAGCTAGGTCTGGATGGGACATCTTACTCTGTCCCATACCCCTTCCCATCACCTCTCAGCACTCCTCAGCCTTTAATCCCTGTTCCTTAAAATACTCCACCCATCCAGCAGGACCAGGAGCCTGACCCAAGACCAGATGTGAGGCTATCTATTTGTTTAAATCTTTTTCTTACATATGGTTGATGAGAAAAATTTGTATCTGGATTGTCCCTTGAATGTGGAGGAAATCCCCCTGTCTCCCTGTGCTCCAGTCTGGGTTACCGGAGCATTCTGTTCATTGAGTATTTTTTATTCCGAATCCAGCTAGCAATGCAATAACGCTTTGATTTCTTTTGCCATGAGGAGCGTTCACACACAGGAGACCATATGAGGACATAGTGGAAGTCAGCCACCTGCAAGCCGAGAAGGGAGGCATCAAGGAAAACCACACCTGCTAACACCTTGACCTTGAACTTCTGGCCTCTCGAATGCCAGGAAGTGGTTTTTTATTGTTTAAGCTACCCAGCTTGTTGTATTTTGTTATAGCAGTCTTGGGAAACTAATACATTATGGCATTAAAAGAATTTGCATATATGATGTACTGGGCGCCTGCAACCTTTGGGAAGTAGTAAAAACAGTATAGGTCCTGGAAGTTGGAAATCAGCATTTCCAAAACAGTCCATCTGACTTTCAAATATGGAAACAACATGAATTTCAAAAATTGCAGGTGGGTACAGTTAAATTAATTCCCTTGACAAAATTTTGGACAAGATTATTAAACAGGTGGCTGGTGAGCTCTTAGAAAATGGAGCTATAGGGAAAAGCCCGTTCACTTAGATGAAATTATGCTGAGCTAGCCTCATTTCCTGTATTGATAGGGTAGTAAGTGGAGATTGTGGGATGAAGGCCACAATCATGCTGCATCTAGATTCCAGTAAGATATTTGGTAAAAGGATGTCATGTGATCCCTCAGGGAAAGACAGAAATGTAGGCAGTGAAATTTGGCACTGGGCGAATTTGTGGCTGATTAAAATCAGTGACCCTAGGATGTTAATCAAGGAAGCTTATAAGCTCAAAGATTAAGACCCACGGTTATGCCTATAACAACAACCAGATAAAACTCTAATTGCATACATGCAAACAAAGAAATTGTGTGTGGCAAAGATAGCTCACTGTCTTCCAATTTTCCCCTTCTTTCAGATGATAGAATTTTTACCTGAGAAGTCGAACGGGCAGAAAAACAGACTACTTTTCTCAGCCTTCTTTGCAAGTCGGAATAACCATGACTCAATTTTGTTCAGTTGGATGAGAGCAGATCTGATGTATCCCAGGGATCAGGCCGCCCTTCAGCTTTTGTCCTTCTCATTGCTTAGAACACGAACATGGTGGTGAACCAACCCGGCCCAGGGATGGTAGAGAAATGAAATAAGAGGCGCCTGGATTTCTGACCCCATGGAGCCTTCCCAGCAGCCCTAGACCGCGTATACCCAGATGGGTAGGAAAGAAAGGAACTTCTTTCTTGTTTAAGCCACTGGCATGTTGACTCTCTCTGAGCACCTGTACATACATGCTAAGTCGCTGAGCATGTTTATCCGACCGGCAGAGGACGTTAAGCTGGGGAGGACAACCAGACACTCAGCATCAGCTGGGCCAAGAAATTCTGCAAAGCGTGGAAGGAAGAGACTAAGCTCACAGGGTGCATCTCTACCACACGTGCATTTATGTTGAAACAATCAATTACATAATAAAGTGTAGACAAATCCACCATAAAACATGTGTTTTAAAAAAAAATTTCACTTCAGAGCCACAATCTTAGGTTACAGTAAGTAAATATGGTGTCGTCATCAATGATATGAAGAGTCCTACCCACTTCATTCTGTCAGACCACAGGAAAGCAGTCAGAAGGTGACCAGGGCACAAGTGCAATAAAGGCAGTGTAACCTCTTCACTGAGTGGGCACACAAACAGAAAATGGGTTTATTTGCTCCCACACAGCCCTCAGACATACTAGGTCGAATCTCTCCCTTTATCACGACTTGGCATCTCGGACTTCATAGCTTCAGTGTTCCATTGATTTATAATAATAGTCTCATAATTCAAAACTCATTTTCAGGTATCAAAATTTTCAGTCTTGACGAAAGACAGTTGTGAGAGAGAGAGATTTCACCATGTGCCCTAGGGTTTTGAACCATAAATTCCAGTATCCATCTGAAGTTCAAAATCACGTCTGATTCAAAGCTTCCTTCCTCCTAGTTCAGCCTCCTGCCTACAGACAAGGAAGAGGGTATGATTTGTTCTATCTTGTTTTCTTCTGGCTCTTTCCACCCTCTTCTCCCACTCCCTGTTTCTTAGGGCAAAAAAAAAAAAGGAGTGAGAGAAACAGAACAAAAAAGAATAATAATAAAAGAATCAAAGTCCTTTCACTAAGCTGGAGCCGTGGGTGTTCTCTCTTGGGTAATGCCCACGAGGTGGCTGTCCTGTTCTCCATCATGGCAGGACTGCAAATGCTGACCCACTCACAGAGCCAATATAGGGGTTCATGAGGGACTCTCATTGGAATGTCTAAACTGCACAACTCCCTGACTTCTTCATGGACTCCAACTGAATTTTCGTTAGCCTCTCTCCTACCCCAACATCTGATGCCCAACAGACCATTACTACCCCCTTAAGCAAGGCTGCCCTTGTGAGCCAGGACCTGCCGGGACGGTTTCTCCCAGCTTCCTTCCACAATATTCACCTGGACTGCATCCAGGACACAGCCTCAGCTGGACCAGACGAGTCCAGGCTCCTCTCGCTGCTTCACCTCCCCCTGCCTTTTGCCCCCAACACGGTGCACCGGCCTCGGGCCTTCAGTATCCTTCAGGCAGGAGACAAGCACCAGTCTCGACATTCATAGATCCTTCTAGATTCCCAGGGACATATCTAAGCTCCCACAGGAACACCCCCAATCGTCTTTACTTGGGTGTACCAGGATGAGGTTGAGTTTCTACCGCTCCATGAGTCCAGCTCATTTCTTGCAGGGACCCCGATCTCTATGAGCAACTCCCTTGGAGCCCCTTACACTTGATTTGGGGGCACCCCTTCACTCTCCATGGGAAAGGAAGGAGGAAAGCCAAAACTGCTGAAAGCACTTATTATTATTTGTCAGAAAGTCTATTTTGCATTTTAACAAACTATCAAAAACAGACGCCACACTCCACTGTGCTTGTGTTACGGCTCCAACTACATGCCACTCCTGTGCTCTCTGGATGCGCTGTGGTGATGTAAGAGGTTCAAGTCCACCTTTTCAGCAAAAGTAGGATGTCCTTGATTGGGGACCTGAGGAGTGACGACCTTGCCCCAGGGCCAAGCACGGATTCCAAGGCCCCTCTGTGTGACACCAATAAACATCATTTCTGGTCACTGAACCCAGATCTTACATTTAACAATGTAATGCCTTTGTCATGTGAGCTGCTAATCACTGAGGTAAAAGATAAGGAAAAACACACTGTTTACCCAAGTTGCATTTTTATGATGTCCTATTATGCTGGTGCACAGTTCATGGCTTTTATATCAGTAGGTGGGTCACTGGCATGTAGCCGCAGTGCACAAAGGTAAACGACATTTAGCAGTAGCTTCGTAATCTGTGTAGAATGATGTCTCTATTTTTCTGAAACATTTGGTCTGTTACACCACCCAGATAGAAAATAAAACCTTGATGGTAGAATACACGCATACTAATCATAAAAACAGCCACATTGGAACACCAAAACATATGTAAAAAATTGGTCAAGGAAGTTGAATTTAACATATGCTGTTATCATCCAAGTATTTTTAATGAAATAACACTGTGTATTTATATAGCACCTTTCTACCAAAGAACAAAAACACGGCTCACAGAGTATGACGCATTCTCACACCATCCCTGACAGGTGAGTAGGTAGCAATGTTTATACCAAGTTTTAATCACTGGGAAACCAGGAGAACACAAACAAACTGCACACAGCAAGCCAGAGACTTGGAATTTTCCAGCTCCTAATGTCCGACATCTTCTCCTCACTCTTTCCTGTGAAATCTTAAAAGCTAGTTTGAATACCAGTGGAAAAACATAGAGGAACGGTTGATAAAACAGGTTTATAGTAGCCTACTAGGAAGCTAACGGTAGAACCTAGACTGGGAACAGTCGGAAGTTAAGAACAATGACCAGACCTTGGTCATCTGCTTGGACAACTATCTGTAGCCCAGGGAAAATTAAATATGTACCAAAATACGTTCCAAGTTGCTGTCAAGGCTTTCCGTAGTTACAGCAGTTGAAGTAACGCCCATCTCCCAGTTGATTGTCACGGAACGTTCAGGTGGTCAACGGCATATCAACTAGAAATATGACATAAACCTGAGTAGCACAGGAATTCTTGCATGAAACTTAACTTCAACAAGACAGGAGATCTGGGATGATACATTCCTGAGAAGCTCTGTAAAAAAAGTATTCAAAAGACTAAAAAAAGTGTCTTTTAAAGATAAATGTAAATTATAGACATAGTTGGAGCCTAAAAGTATGCCTTAAATAAGAAAATTATCAGAGGATGAATTTCTTAAGAGCAGAAATGTCTTTAATACACTCCATCTCCAGTTAAGTCTAAGACATCCAAAGACACAGTGCCCCCTTTTTTTCAGATAGCATGCAACATCTAAGGACCTCTATCATATATTTCCAGATATTCAACCAATGTCAGCAAACTTAGGGGAAATATCAAATAGAAAGGGAATGGTGAAAATACTTGGGGGTCAATTTCTGAGTCAGTGGGACAAGGAAGGAAAGTTACATTATATTCCAATAACAAATTGCAATAATGTAAAAAAACAGTCAACATTCAGCGAGCACTTTCCGTACACTGGGATTGCTCCAGCACTAGCAACATTACTTGAATTTTCTCACTTCATCCTCACAAAACTCCTTTGAGATCTTCCCGTCTTGTGTATTTGAAGAGGTCAAGAAATGCACCAAAGGTCAGGCAGGCACAAGTGGTTATCTTCCTCTGAACCCATTTCCTGAAGCGGCTGGGTTTTTTTTTTCCAGCTTCTCAGTTAGCACAGAGAGCTGAGTCTTACCTTTTGTTTCCTCCCATGCGCTGAAGAAAAATCAAAAAGCCATCATTCTGGTAACATTAAAAACTTGGAATAAAAAATCCATTAAAATCTTACTTACAGAAACACTTCCCAAAGCCTGATAGCAAGAAATTCAGATAAAAAGCACATATTTCCACTACTTTGATGTTCATGGGTTTCGATCATGATTCCTACTCTGAGGTTTGCTTGGCTGCCTTTGCCTGTCGTATTATGCGATGAACCTGCAAATACTGTTAAGGAATAAAAAAACAAAAACAAACAAAAAAAAACAAGCGGCCAACTTCAGGGTAGTTGACGACTCCCTCTTCAACAGTCTAATTTATAAGAGCTATAGTAAATTACAATGATACACCTTTAATTAATTAATTTCATTAATTAGTTCGTTATTTAATTAATGCCCCTGGCAGATCAAGTTTTCTTATCCGGAGAGCTCCTTGGCCCACAACGGAGAGGAAAAAGTAATGATCCTTCAGAAGTCTCTGAACTTCACCACGGGCGGAGGCCCACCTTCACGGGAGCACGTCCCCTGTGCGGTGACAAAGAAAATGAGGTCTTCAAGAGCACACTGCGCAGCCTGAACACTGGCCTCCAACGAATCAGCTGAGAGAGAGATTCAGTGTTATAATTAAGCAAATCAAACCAGTCAGCTTTTGCTTGATTTTTCTTCTTACCTCCACCACTGGACATTTACTTTTATGTCGGCTAACTGCTGAGGCTGAGGACTTCCACCTCCCCAGGAGCCAAAGCAGGAAAACGGAGAGGAGGTGAGGTCCAACTCCAGAGACCACGCCCTCGGAAGGAAGGCTCCGCCCTTCCCCGCCTGGACATCTACAACCACTGGGCCATTGTTAGCTTACTGCCACGCCCTCCAGCAGATTTAAGCCCTAAGCAACTTTTCTGGCACCTGGAGAGACCTCAGGACAAAAGTTTGTTAAGCTATAAAAACCCTGTCTCCCAAACCGAATCAACCCAAGGCTTTGCACAGGCTTCCCCGCTCTTGGTAGGTTCTTACCTTTGCATCGCTCCTGGCCCCACCCCCACCGTGTTGGGTCCACGGTGGAATTTCTCGTCCACCTGAACCATCCTTGAGTGATCCTCCCATCCTTTTAATTTTGAAGGATGGAACACCTTTCTGCCGGAGTTATCCAGGTCTCAGGCTTGTGTTTAAATCCCCAATAATATTCCTCCTGGGCATCCATGAACACACATTTTTCCCAGCTTCTCTTCCTCCTAGCACGAAGACCAGAGTCATCTTTCCCCTTTCTGGATCTCTTTTCTAATTTTCAAGCCTTTCATGGCACTTGTTTACTTGTTTAATCTTCTAACAAATGTTTGCTGAACAGTGGTCTACTACGGCCCTGGCACTAAACGTGGCACCGGAGACAAAGATGAAAAGGACGTAGTCCTTTGCCATAAATAAGCTTGCGGCCCTGTGAAGGAGGCCAGTCTCCAGGCCACTGGAGAACACAATGGAAGGGCAGGAATACAGTCAAGACCGGGGCATCAGACAGCCCCCCGAAGGGCCAGCTTACCCAGCTTGCCCATTCTGTCTCCTTCTCCTCACCCTTCAGGTTTCATGTGTTTCCAGAGCTGAGTTTCACTGCGGCTCTTCAACATTCCCCTTCCTATCAACCACCCCCAGAGACACAAGGTCAACTGGCTCAACTCTCAGTCTGAATCACCATATTACATCCCATTTGGCAAGTCATGTAAACCGACACTCATCACCTTCTCGTTATAATACTCCCACAAACATCAGAATATTTAAGACCCCTATAATCAAACCCACCTCAGCCCCTGTTTGAGTTTCCTTAATCCACATATGATTTGGAGATGGTGAATTACCAATGGAGTATGATCTGTTCTGATCTTCGTAAAGATGAAAAAAGGAAAATCCTCTGTTCGTTTTAATTCTTTTGGTCTCTAATGTGATGTTCTGCGTACATCCTCTATGACTGGCCTTTCTTTTACCTATCTGGCTTTAAATTGTATTGGCTAATTTCAGAAAAATCATCTTTACTAAATTGGCTCTGAGACTAATTGAGGCAGAAAACATATGCGGTCCCTCGGCAGTTGTTTTAGCTACACTGTCAATTTTGAAATAAACAGCAGGGGTCACATACATGGGTTTTAAAAGCCTATTTATTTATCATATATTCAGAGCCCTTAATCAGTTTATAAGCTTCACATTAAATTTCAGTTGTCATTCTTTTTCCCATCATGATTTCTTAACAAAACCGAAATACCATTATGTCGTTCCTTTTCTACAAAGAAGAAATGAACTTGAACGCGAACGCAAACTACAGAGAGACAGGGAACCAAAGTGTGGGATCTGGACCTAGAACCACATTCAAATCTGGCTTCGGCATTCATTCATTGTGTGATTTGCCATAAATCATTTAAAATCTTTGAGCCTCAGCTCTCTTATCTATTAAATGAAGAAAATAATCAGTTCTGCCTCACAGAGTGTTTTTGAGAAGGGGTGAGGCTGAGTCCTCAGCAGAGCATTCCCCACCCCTCCCAGCCCTTCTTTCTGAAAGTCCCCCGTCTGAGCTGTCCCCATACCCCTCAGGTCTCCCATGGCTCTAGCCTCCTCTCATCCTCTGCCCCGTAGCCCGTACCCACTGGAGAGCCTCATGTTTCCACCTTAGACTCAGCCCTCTTCATTTTACAACCTCTCTCCAAGACATCTCGGACATTCTCGTGACTTCAATTTTCAGTTGCCTCCAACCTCTAATTTGAATCTCAGACCTTTCTGCGCAAAGTTTTACACAATTCTCTCCATTTGGGGATATCTCACACTCAGCAGTTCTAAACCAAGGTCAAATGACTTCTTAAATCTAATTGTCCTATTCCCCTGTGTTTTCCGTTTCAGCCAGAAGTACTGACATCCATCCAGCTATGCAAGCCGGAAACCAAGGGACTATCCTTGACCCCTCACCTACCCCTAAATCTGACCATCACAAGCCCTGTCCTTTCTGTCTCACAAAGAGCTCATAAGCATGTCTTCAGATCTACAGCTTCACTCTATCTCACCAGTCCAAGTTACTGTCAGATGTTTCCTGGGCCATCCCACCCCAGCCATTCCTGGTCTGCAGCTGGAGTGCCCGTCCCAATACGCGAAGACCATGGTGTCATTTCCTTGGGTCTTCCCTTTCACGGCTCAGCATTGCTCTCGGGATCGGCAATAGAATTCTTCATGAGACGCATACAGCCCCACATGGCCTGGCCCTGGTTACCTCGCCAGCCACCTCTCCCATGGTTTTCTCTCCCCTCCATCCACCCCCTTGCCTCCTTACCTGCCTCAGCCATCCGTCACACCTCAATTCAGGTTCACGTCTTCAGAATGGTATTCTGTGATGCCTTGAGCTAGTTTAGACATTCCTATCTCACCACATGATTTTACTGCGTGGTGCTTACCCCAGTTTGCTATATAATAGCATGTCAGCTCTCACCAATGTCAGTCCCACCCTAGAGTGTATGATCCAGCAGGAGAGGAAAGGGGCGTGTCATTTTTATCCTTGAATTCCTGGTGGCAAGCCCCAATTTCATGTATCTGTTGCATTATTAATGGAATTATTATTAAATTATGAATTACTTCTTAAATTATTATTGAGATGGGCAAGCAGAGTGGTTAAGAGCCCCGATTCCCCCAAAAAACTACAGGGAGCCACTTCTAGCTCTACCACTTACTATTTGTGTGACACTGGTCAAGTTACCATTGTCCCCAACATTCCCTCTCCAAAATTGAGTAACTTGAATAGGAAACCCGGCAAGACCAAAGTTAGTTTCACAGCAGTTAGCTAAAGAAAACCCAGTCTTTAGCTAAACACCAAGAATACATTTCGTTTCTCTTTAAAAATGCCCTTAGTACGCATTAATACATTGCGGAGGATAGTTTGTTTGTTTTTTTTTAAAGAAGAAATGGTGGAGCGACTGCCTGTTTGTGTTTTGCTAACAAATCACAACCCTGACAACGCCTAATAAGGACTGTGTCAGCTCTCACCCATTTCCAGGACGGGGCTGTCCTTGAACAGAGGTTCTCCCCAGTTCCTTTACTCTGGCACCCCAGCTCTTCTGCAGCCGACAAGCTTCTCCCCCAGAGGAAAACAGCCAGACCCCATGCCCCGCGCTCAGAGAACAAGGCTGGGCCATGCCCTCTCCGACAAGCAATCAACACAGGCCCTCAAGCATGAGATTTAATTGCTTGTTCATTATTTTAGCTCACAGGGGCTACGAGGAAGCATGGCGTTTCTGAGCACGCCATCCAAGAGGACCCTGGGAGCTGTCAAGATTTAAAAAAAGCAGCAGAAACAGGAAAGGAGCCCGTCTTTCCCTGAATGGCTTCAGTGTCCCACAACTCAGTCAGAGGGCCCCGAACAAAATGCATGGCAGCCCCGCACTGTTGGGTCTGCTCTTTCCAATTTTATTTGAGCAGAGCAGAGAGTGCCACAAAGAGGTGAGGATTCGAACTCGCAGCCGCCAAGTGTACCAATGTCCTTCTTCTGCCTGATCATGCCCCGAAAGTGCCTGGAGACTCAATAACTTCCTGTGGTTTCACAGCAAAGCCAGAGATAAAAAGAGACACATTGTCCTTTTGAAGACGTGGAAAGTAATAAGTGAGCAGGCTGAATCCTCTTCGGATTTAAAAGCCTGTGCAGGGCTAGCAGTTTGCTTTAAGGTGTCAAAATTGCCTCCAATCTTTAGCTTTGTTATACCCCACAGCTACGGAGATATAACAGAGCAAGGTCGACTCTCAAACAATTTGGAGATCATTTTTCTAAAAACTTCGTTGGAATTTAGGGCAGATGTTTTTTCTTAACATTTCTGTTTTAAAAATACTGTTTGTTCAGATGCTTCTTAAGAGTTCAGGGTAGCCAAGCAAGAGCTCACTTAAAGAAAAAAAAAATCGAACACCATCCATCAGATCTCCTCCCCCACTTTATTTCCACCTTTGGAACAGATTTGACCACGTCTCTCTAAAGGCAGAAAAGTTCGACAAAGGCAGGAGGACTATTTAAAGTGATGAGACAGATTCTGAACGAAGGATTATGCCTTTCATGAAGCCTGAAAGAAATGCAGTGCTTGGAAAGTGGATAAAAGTCACTAGTGGCCATCCTTTGCTTTGGACGAAACCTTGAAGGTACACTTCACCCATTGATGTTAAAAATAAAAAATAGAAACAAATAGAGATTAGTATCTCTTATACTTCTCTGATAAACAGTACATTCACGTGATGAAAGCTTACTGAATTCCACAGAGTTCCTGACAAATTCCAGGCTCAGTGATGAACCAGTAACTGCACTAAGAGAAAACATGGGTCTAGGCTCTGGATGGAGAGAAAGAAGCCTCGTCCCACTCTCCCATCCCAAGAGAGAAGACAAATCCTGGACATGCAGACACAAACAGCCATGAAAACTTGCTCCATAGGAGAAAAGATGAGGAGAAGTTCTTCTAGAAAGAATACCCGGAAAGGGTGCTACAGAGACACCCTTGCTCCGTCCTCTCTTTCCACCTTTCCCTCTGAAGTACCCCCACCACCCAGCTCCAGATTCTACTCTCTACCTGAGGCCTGACAGATGCATTTCCCAAAAGCAGGTAAAAAAATTAGCAAGGATCTCAGACTCGGTCACGTTCAATTCATTCTTCCGCTCTGGAAAGACGCAGACGGGCCTTTCCGTGTCTGCCTGTCCCCTGTCTGCTGGACTGCAAACCACTTAGACATAAGGACTACGTGTTCTGGACAGCGTGAGTCCCCTCATGCTTCAATTCAGCGCTGGCAGGTGCATACATATTTACCTTAAAAAATCATCCCACAGCAAATGTGATTGCTGAACCTTGAGTGGGAGGAACGGCAGGGCACCAGGAAATGCCTAACCATCCTCATCTCCAGCTACTAAGGGGTCTTAGCTATATTCTGTTGTTACCCTTGGGTGCCCCGAGCCCTTGCTCCTATGGAGCCCTTGCTCCCATCCAGGCTGCAATCACTTTATGAGCAGACCCAGTCACTCTGCTGGTATCTGCCTTGTCTGCCTTGCTTCAGAAGTCAGGCTTGCCAGAGAGAGCAATTTCTTAATGGAAAAAAATTTATCAGTTTAGGCCACAAGCCCGGATCTTTGAGACGGCATGACTCAGATAGTTCAGCACTCAGAGAATTAAGGTTGCAGGTCCCTTGCCTTTATGTGAGTTTCTTACTCACTTGAGGATGAGAGAATTAAATTACTGGCGCCATCTCATTCATCATCTGTACGATATTCACAAGCACCTACTACGTGCAAGAGGTAGTGGGAAGTATAAAGATTAAATGTTCAAAAAGCTCCAAGGGAATTAGGTAGCTTAAAGATCTTAGAATCACGCGTTAGGAAATATTTTGAAGGTTTTATGTACTCTACGTGCTTTACTTTACAGAGGAGGAAATAAGATCTGCTCTGTTCCGTTACTCCTCTAATGAATGGCAGAGGGAATTCCCAAACCCAGGTTTTCTAACTAAAATAAGGCTTGTGCCTTTTCATGCTGCTTGCTTGCATCACCAGGTCCCAGGCACTTCTGTGACTGACAAAGCTGGTGCTGTGGCTGCCGATCACAAGGACGCCCCACTGGCCCAGTGCCACCCCAGGGCCAGCACGCGCAGTGGGAGGGTCTGCCCCCACATTCACATACTCACGTAACACTCACTGCCCATCTGCGTGGTACGAGTTAATACTCTGGATCGAAGCTGGAGAGAGTTGAGTGCGGAGTGGCTAAGTAACCTCCTCCTGGGTCACTGACAAGAGTAGAGAATCAAGGACCCCACAGGGATGCCCCACACCCGGTCCCCTCTCTGTCCCCTACACGTCTACACCTCGATCTCCACCTCCTTTCATTGTTCCCTTTGTTTCTTCTCCACATGGTTGCACCACCTGGTTTGTACGGGATGACAGAGTCCTATTTTTGAGATGGAAACGTCCTGAGAGACCTCCTAGACCCGATCTCTCATTTTACAGGTGAGCGAACTGGTCCAGCAACTTACCTGTCACCATGTCACTACTAGAGTTGTGCAAGCTCTGGAGAGGGCGCGTTGCGAGAAAAATAGGTGAGCTCTTTTCCCTCCTATGACACCAGTCCATCCATGGCTTGGTACAGTGTGGGCGTCACCCTGGCTTCCCCGTGTCTCGGCAGCCAGCGGGCATTAATGAGGTCACATTATCAATAAAAATAAATATAAATAAATATATGGCTGAAACATACGTACACATTTGACTGGGTTTCAGTTGCACCTGTTAAGGAGTCTTCCACCTCTTCCAAAGTCCACACCTACTTACTCTGGAGTTTTACTCTCTGTATCACCACCCAGCTTCTTGGTGCTTAAGACCCCAAGTGTCACTGGAGGGCAGACGTTCATCACGACCCCACTGCCCTGAAACTCCCTCGCACTCGACTGCCCATAGGGAGACTCTCGGCCTGTGTCTGCATTGTCTGAATTGGGAGTCCCCAGTCTTCAAGGAACCAAGGCAACACGGCGATCCATGCTTGGGGAGACCTCTTCTTCTACCTCCGGGTACCGTCTGTTCACCAGGTATTAACACTGTTTTTTTGTATCATAAAGTCTCTGATAAAAACAGCTCTTTAAACTCTAGTCTGAAAAATAGCAAATCCGTTGGGCTACAATGGGGACCAATTATAGAGACAGACATCCCCTGGCCCCTCTCACTCTCAACCCCAGGTAGTCCCAGCTAAACTAGATTGCAGAAAATCAACCATAATGATGCTTCCACCAAGCCACGGGCAGGTCTGGTGAGAGCTAAAGCCAGGCTAGGTGTCGGTTAGAATCCCCACTACATACGGATCACTGGATCTAATTTAACTTGTCTTCAACTTCATGAATTATGCAACAGGAGTAAGAGCATAGTTCAACAAAACTTCTCCAAGAATGTCCTAACTGTTTCCTCTCTCCTGGAAATCGGAGGTGAAACAGCATGTCACATAAACAAGGACACTTAATGTTGTTTTTCTTCAAGGGAGGCAAAACCATTTAATTGCATAATAAGAAGCATATTGTGGGGAGAAAACAACTCCCTGGTTCTTTGTAAGTGTCGACTCACTTATGTAGCTATGAGAGAAAGGTAGCTCAAACCTAAGTAAAGTGTAATTATTGAAATTGAGCATAAAAAATGAGCTTTCGTTTTCCTAAAAGCCAAGATAAAATGTAAAATAAATGAGCTATATAGTCTTAACTGCTATTCATCTAATAGAGTTATTTAGTAGCTCATCTAATATCCAAAAGTCTACCATCGCATGAGAAAATTATCACTCTTTATACAGAAAGGAATTAACGCCCCCAAAGAACAAGGCCTTTGGGGGCATTATCTGGGTTGCCCCCACCAAACTCCCCATGACACTTTTACGGAAGAGGCAGACTTCACCTGACTTCTCCTTAAACCAAGCACACAAAACATCTTGATTTAGTGACTGTTCTAAGGAGGTCCTTTGACAAAAACCCACTGCTCTGGACACAAGTAGCCCTGCTTCTGCTGGGCCCGGTTTCTTGGGCTGCCCACGCAGCTGGTATAAAGTATCACGAATCATTATCATTTCCAGTTCAAAATTTCCCATGGGCTCTGGAGTCAGAGAGGCCTGTATCGGACTCTCTATTTGCTATTTAAATAAACTTACATGAGAAACTCAATCCCTTAGAACCTCGGCTTGTTCACCTGTAAAGTGGGAACATTAATAGCTATTGTGCATGGTTGTTATATTTTTCTAAGAAAAAAAGTCACTTAATTGCCCAAAAACATGTATTCTTTATCTGTGGACATAGAACAACTCCCTGTTTATTGCATGCATCATTTTATTTACGCACCTGTGAGAGAAAGACAGATGTACCAAAACCAACATCCAAGCATCTCACTACAGCCCTCGGCCTTAGTAGACCCTTAATAAAGAAGAGCTCGCAGTAAGGCCAAGAGGAGACGGGACTCATGCCCCTTCTCAAAGAGCAAACAGAGCTGGATTGCTGAACGGAGAGGAGAGGATACTGTGGGACAAGGGGATGGCGTGGGAACCCGCAGAGATGGAGGATTAAGCTGATGAGGTACGGGAGGAATTCCGGAGAAGGCCTGAATGGTGAGAAGGATTCGCTGGGGAACAGAGACAGGCAAGACCGGATCAAGCCTCAAACCCCAGGACCCAGGCTGAGGAGCTAATGGAAAGCGGCCATCGCAGGGCTACAGCAGAGAGCAGTTCAATGGAGTCGGAGTTGCGAAAGCTTAGGAGATTGGGCGAGGAGAAGCTCGAGAGGTGTTATCTTTGATACCTAGGGGGTAGTAGATTAATGCAGTTCTGAACACTCCCAGTACGTACAGCTCAGCTCACCACTTCCAGCCTAACTGGGTTTCACATGGATGCCCACTTGCCCCATCACTGGCCGTCACTGTTCCAACACTCAAGGGGTCTGCACGTATGGATTCCATAAGGATTCTAGTCACTCACCTTCTGCTGATTTTTAGCTTAAAACACAGTAGAAAATTATTGACATTATTTCCTTGAAAACCCTTGCCTACCTGTACACGTCTGTGTCAATAATTGTCATGTTGGCGATTGGAAATGGGCCTCTGGCAGCGGGCCTAGGAATGTCAAACAGTCCCCATTAGGTTTGAAAGCTCTGAGTTTCAGTAATGGGTTGATACTCTACCTGATATGATTGCACAAAATTACATAATTGATTTCTGGGACACCGCGCCACACAAATTTTATAGGTTTCTTTTATTTTGTGCCTCCAAAGGCAAGTGCGCCTTCGTTCATTTTCCTCAGTGAGAGGGTTTCACGTCTTGCTCCTGGCTGGTCCAGATTAAACTCGGGTATTTTATAAGGCTCTACACCCATTTTCTCAGTTATTTTACACATCAAAGCTGTGATTTTCCATTGGCTTCGCGGAGTTGGTAACTAAAACGTAGCCCTCAGAATGTTAAGTCTCACCAACTGTATGGAGGCGCATAAAATAGATCATTCGCAGAGCAAGGAAAGTCATGAACATTTCTGAACGGTGGCAGTATTTTCACCGGGCTCTTTTTTTTTCAGCTTTATGATTGCTACAAACG
The DNA here is from genome assembly GCA_004026545.1 of Mormoops blainvillei. NCBI lineage: Eukaryota > Metazoa > Chordata > Mammalia > Chiroptera > Mormoopidae > Mormoops > Mormoops blainvillei. The sequence continues at coordinate 49,301 of PVJD01005098.1, forward strand.
TAGTATTTGTTACATATTTTAGAGCATTTTGGGTAAGTGCAGGCATTCTCTTCTTTGAAGAACTAGTTATTTCTAACCTCAAGAAAGCCTACGGTTGGGGAACAATGACAAGGTAAGAAAGGGTAGGTTTCTGTGAGGTCTGTCCTCTCCGCGCTGACGGCTGCACAGGCTAATGGGGCTCCCGTTCGGGCGTGACTGTGCTGTCTGGGCCGCGGCAGTGCGGGAAAGCTGGACTGGCCACATGCAGTGACACCGGGTAATTGTCCCTAATACTGAAACAATGGCCATGCCAAATCCAATGCTTAGAGCGAAAATGAAAAAGGAGACGTGAGGCTGAGAGGTGCTGGGGGAACTGTGAGTGGATGTTGAAAGCAACATCTTATAGGAAGAGAAAGAGAAGAGTATTATGAAATTCAAAAGGCATATCGTAAGAATAATAATAATCTTAAAGGATGTTGAAGGGCAAGGGAAACTGAATTCTAAAAGAAGCCTTTTGAATGGAAATTGTTTCATTTGTTTAATTAGGCTCACAAGTGGAAAGCTAAACTAAGCCCCAGCAAACCCATATTCAAGTCCCCTAATTTTTAGACATGGTTGTCAGACTGAAGGACTTCAGAAACGCCTTTCTGCTCCTGGAGAAATGCATTGTTTTTAGATAGAACTTTTCAAAAGATTAATAAAAAGTAGGTTGCTGTCAACAGACAATCCCCAAAATATTTCCAAATAAGAAAAGTGACAACCTGAAAAACACGGTGCAATCAGGACCGGATATTATACCTTGTTATGTGACATGCCCACCTGCACGCAAGGAGGTTCCCGCTGGAGACGGAATACAACCCTTATTTTGGTGTCCAAGGGAATCTTGATATAATTATCTCAAAAACTCCATAACAGACTTGGTTTTATTGTTTGATATTATGACATTACCAGAAGTGTCACATTATTTCTTAAGTGAAAATCAATTGAAATTAATTTGTTTTGAAATTTTCACAACCTCCTCAGAAATACTTGGGACACGGGCTGCGCGCTGTCTTAAAATGAATGCTTATTCATTTTTCATGCTCACTCCTCATTCGGTGCTTATTTCAGTCAATGTAAATAGACTCACCCTTCTAGACACAGTTGGATGAGCAGGAAGGACCCAAGAATTAAACACTTGGAACAGTCCCCACCCACATGAGCAGAGAAACAAACAAACATCCTGAAATGAAAAGTCCACTCGTTTGTTGTCAAAGGCAAGCAAGACCTACCTAAACCACTCCAGAGATTTTAAATAGTTAGAAGAAAATAGAGATATGAAAACTTTCAGAAGAATTCAGCTCTTAGCTGAAGGACAAGCCATCAGTAATCTCTCTGTTTTATGCAATTTCATAAATGTTAGAGAAGAAGCTCCTCTCGAGAGGCTAATGTGGAAGTAATTTTCCCATCTAGCTTTGGGGTGAGAGGTCTTTCCTTGACATATTTACTTGGGGTGGCCATGTGGGTTTTTTTTTTCCTCAGCTATTTTTACTATCTTGGGCAGGTGTTTGGAATTCAAATATGGCTTTGACATTTGAATCTCAGTGGTTCTGCTCAACTACTGGTATATCTAGTTCTCTCATTCCAAGCACACAAAAGTCCTAGTTTGCTGACCTCCTGGTGGGGTGCAGAGGAAGTAAGCCTAAGGCTGGCTCACCGTGCCGCAGTTCACTGTGGTCTCACCTCCGTGCCGGGGCGCCCCCTTTCCAAAATGATGTTATATTCCCTTAGGTGACTAGCTTTTCAGCCTGGATCCTGGGGAGAGACCAGCATAGAGCAGAGCTCCCGCCGACCTTGAGCTACAAGATTCCAGCATTCTTTGTTACTGCAGCATAACTAAGCCTATTCCGATCTTCACCTTCCTTTACCTTCACCCTTGAAATGCTCTCAGGGTTTCCTAACGAAAGGGAACTGAGAAGGAGAAGAAATGAAAAACCTTCAGCATGCCACCCCTGGCTTTGGGGATGTTTGTGTGCAGGAACGTTTTTGTTTCGAGGAAATGACTTCTTAGATCCAGAGCTTATGGACCTATGCTCATTCCCCTTGAAGGCAAAGAAAGATGTTTGGTTTTTTTCTTCCTTTCTTTTTTAGAGTGGTTAATTCTCTTCAGAGACCCACAGTGCTCCCAGGCAGATGGCTCAGAAGGGATGAGGCTGCATCAAGAGACAGAGCTAGAAAGGAGACACTTTCAGGCACCTTCGAAGCCAGCACCGAGCTCCTACAGCTCTCTCCAATTCACCTTTTAGGCTGATTTCCCCAACATTTTGGGGAAATGTTTGGGGAACATTTTGGGGAGTGATGTGAAGTGCCAGACACCAGATCCCCTCTTCTTTGCTTTGAAATTCTCCAGTTTCGTTCCATCTTCTTCAGTCTCCTGACCCACTGTGGAGACTTACATCAGACCGGCTCTTCCTCAAATACACCTGCTCTTCCAGCCTTGTGAAACCCTTCAGCCACCCTGTGCTACTGGTGGCTTTCTCAACACTCTGCTCGGAGAGGGTCTGAATTCAGCACAGCCAAGAGCTGCCTCCCCAGCCCCATGACCTTTTCCAAAAAATCTCACTCATGACACCCCTGTACAGGCAGGGATGAAACCACAACTGTATAAATCCCTTTCCTCTTAGGTCACTGGGTAAGCAAACAACTAATAGTAATTATAATTATATTCATCGTCTATAATAACAACGATAATAACTATTACTATTATCATCATCATTATTATTGAGTACATAATAAGGAATTTCTGAGCATTAACCCATTGAATTCTCATACCAATCCTATGAACTGAATACTGACAGTCTTCATTTTTAGTCAATGTAACCCAAATCACATAGAAGCAAGTGGCAAAACAAGAACTAGAACCCAAGTCCACCAAACTCTGAAGGCCTTCCATCCCCAAACAGAATCCAAACTCCTCACTTTAAACTCAATTTCCACTTTCATCGAAACACAGCCACACCCACGAGAGGACCCACGCTGTGCACGTCGGCTGGAGGCTCGCCAGCCTTACCGCCAGGAGCTCGTGGGAAGACCGCACCACCTGGCCTCCCTTCAGCTCAAAGAGATGGGCCTGGGAGATGGGCGCTGGCCGTGGAATGTGGGCCCCTTCCAGGTCTGGCCAGGAAACCTCTTGCAGGCTGACCACGCCACCTCTGTTCTTCTTCCACAGCCGCGGAGTCCGTGTCTTTAAGATGGCAGCATCAACGGTTAGAGCAGCCGGATTTCCTCAGCCATCTCTGAGAGAAGAGCTTCCCAACACACATAATACAGTTGCAAGAGCCAGAAACATACCTGGATTTTGTCAAGCCACTGAGATCGGCAGGCTGCCCTGTCGGCAGCTCGTGTTCCTTATCCGGGTGAACACGGTCTCTTATGATAATAACATGGAAATACCCATGAATGAGTTTCGGTTCTGTTTCTGAGATTCAACGCTAATACTCCAAACCTCGTCCTCACCAAGTACAAGTTTAGCAACCACTGAGCCAAGACTCTAGGTTAACTGACTGAAACCAATGACAATCCAGCAAAAACTCTCCTGCAGTCCGTCGTGGGATCCTCACCCCGGACTATTTGTAACATAATCAGCTTAAGTCATGTCATTCCATCCTACTTATCTGGAGCTCTGTCTTAGAAAAATCACTCCAGAAAGCACCCCCTTTTGAAGGTCTCCTAAAACCACCATATGTGTGAGTGGGGGGGAGGCCTGCCCATTTATTCCAACTGCTCACAAAATGCGGAATTGAAGATACCATCCCAGTTATCAATTAACAACCCACATTGGGGCAGTTTTAATCAATGCTTCAAGATGCACCTGGAGGTGGTTAACTCTCCCAGGTAACAATAATGAGAATATAGAAAGTGTCCCTGAACTATTGCAAATGTCACATTCGTGTCATAACATCTGAGGCCCTCAGGTGTCCCACAAGAGCAAGAAGGCCCAGTAGCACATAGCGAAAGTGCGTGAACAATTTGTCAGTCCTTTTGTTCCAGCAATTACTGTACAAAACTCTGCTTACCGCAGCATGGTGATCACTGGGACTGAAACTCATACCGGATAATGGCTTACAGGGGTGTCCAAACTTTTGGTGTCTCTGGGACACACTGGAAGAAGAAGAGTTGTCTTGGGCCACACATTAAATATACAAACACTAACGAAAACTGATGAGCGAAAAAGAGATTTTAAGTAAATTCATGATTTTGTTGTTGGGCCACATTCACAGCCATCCTGGGCTACATGCAGCCTGTGGGCCACAGGTGCTGGACACCCCTGAAACTTAGGAGATAACATCTGCATGAGCTAAATCTGTCAGACAGAGGTTCATCTGCTTAAAATATTTTTTAAGAAAGTTTGGCAAAATACACGTCTGCGCTGTGACAACTCTGTGACAGATCTATCAAACCAAAAAGATAACAATGGGAGCTCTCCATCAACGTACGGCACAAAAATAAGCCACAGGTTCAGTGACCTGAAAACTCAATTCAGGGTTTAACGTTCTCATATTTTTTAAGTTATTAAGTAAATATTTATTTTGTCTTATAATAGGCTACCCAGAGACAGAGGGGGAAAAAAGCGTCCCAACAAGAGTGTTTGAAAATATGTTGACATTTTTAACCTGGATTTATTGTACATGCAGCTGTATGTCAAAAAAAAAACTAGGGGGACAAAGGTGTATACACAACTGGCCTGGGTCCAATAGTACTTCATCTCAGGAACAATTTAAAACAGGCAACAAGTTTGCCATACGTGCAGGTTCTCCTTACTTAAAAGATGCTCCTTTGACTACAAGCAGTGTTGCCCCACAAGGGGTCCTAGGGTGCTGTCAGAGAGAGTCACCTAGGATGTTACATAAAAATCAGACTCCTCAGCCTCACCCCCGAGGCTGGATGTCTGGGGCCTTCGCATACAGGATTTTAACCATCACTGTGTGATTCTAAGAACCCCTAGTACAGACAGATCACATGTCACAGATGAGGTGGGAGAAGTATATTGCATCCCAGACAGAACATATTTTTCTGCAAGAGAACTCAGAGAAATTAAACTCCAACAGCAGTGATTGTTTTAAATTGAGATATTAAAGATCAGAATAAATAAGAAGTCCTTGAATATGTCTATCTAAATAAAACAGCAATAGATGAAAGGGTATTTATGAGAAAATCACTCTGCCTCCAATAGGGATAAATCTAATGTTTAACTTTTTTATTCTACTAAATAGAAATAAAGATCTTAAAATTTATATAGATAATAACTAGATGTACAGGCAGATAGATATTACGCTACCCACCGTGATTAGCAAACAGTTGAAGAAAATAACTTTTATTCTTTATATTCTTCTCACTGCTAGCTTCCTTCTGTTTTTAACAACAAAGCCTCCATACCAGTCAAAAGGGAAAGGTTTTGAAGCAGCTATTAGAGAGACAGTTTTTTCCCAAAACAGCCAGCACAATTCATCCTTCATGTATTAGAACCGCTCAGTGGGAAGTTAAATTCCGAGAGCTCTTCGGTCAGGATTTAATATTACACCTTTCCATTTTTAGCGTGGTACCCCGATCTACTGCATTCAAGGTGCTGGTACCCAGTCCCTCCATCATTGTTCGGTGCCAAGTGCCGCTGGAAATAGATATCCCTTGGCAATGAAAACTATATTTTCTCTTTTTTTTTCCAGTATACTAAATCATTTATTTTTACCACAAGTGATTCTTTCTGCAAATGGTTTTTTTTCCTGAACTATCTTAAGGCCTCTCCCAACCTTAATCCCTGTGATCGTGAAGCCAAGGTTTCTTTAGGAAAATTATTTTTGCCTGAAGAAATAGTTTATTCTATCTCCACTCCAAAATCGATCACCAAACTTAAATATGTCTGTTTTTGTACAAAACTATGTTTGGTTTAGGACAACGCTAACCCAATTTTCAAAGGCAAAATATGGGATAACCCACACTTTTTAGACAACAGGGAAATTTCAGGAATTCAAACAAGAACATCAATATAAGAGAAAGACAGAAACCCACAAATGAAAATACTGTACTTGGTTATCTATTCATAGGACAAGTCTCAGTGGCCCAGCACTGTTTGCGACGACTGTTGCAATCCAAGCTGCCTCTCTGGTATTGTAAGGTGCAGTCAAGAGAAACACATAGAAAATGTTAGCATAGGAATGAGCGTATGGTGCCTCTAGACGGAGTGACCACATCATCCAACTGGACGAGGGCAGGACCACTTTGTGTGGCTCTTCTTGTAATCCAGTGCTTTGCACACTCCTTGACTCTTGCAAGTATTTGAGAATACATAAATAAATAAATTTATTTTGAAAGAATAGAAAATGGAAAATCAGAAAACATAAAATGGGCTTTCCTAAAACTGTCAGAAGAAATCCCAAGGTATAACCTATCTTCACACTGCCTTACCAAAGTGGTTCCTAAGTACCCTCCAAAACCCTCCACACTTCCCCAGCCCCACCCTGCTCATCTTCATCTCAGCCGCCATCAGCTCTTTCGGAGACGACTACAAGAGCCTTTTGAAGGGTCTGTCTGCATGGACCTGAGCCCATCTTCAGTCTTTTGTTCATGTTTCAACCACAGTCATCTTTTTAGAATGCAAATCTGATCTTCACACACACACACTCGCCCCCACCCCCATAAAGCAGATTAAACCATGTTCGTAGTCCTCCTGTAGCATGCTTTAGCCACGCAGACTGCTCTCAGTTTCTTTCATATGTCTGCCACAGGACTGGTCACCTACTGTGCCCTGTGCCTGGAATGCATCTCTGTCACCCCTCTTCTTACCTTCCCCTCTTTCTGTGATCACAAATCTTCTTTCGGATCTCAGCCCAGGTATATCTTCTTCAAGGAAGGCTTGCTCACCTCCCATCTCTAGACCTCCTTCTCTTAAATCAACATGGACCTCTTTCTCGGAACTCTTAGGATAGTCACCCTTATATGTCCATTTATATGGACTGAAACCAATCATCTCTACTACCCTGAATGCTCTGTGAAGGCAAGGATCATGCCTTTGAGCTTTACTCACCAGCGTGTCCACAACGTATCCCCATCATGGAGCAAAGTGCTTTCTGTTACAGTAGGTTCTCAATATTTGTTAAGCCCATAAGCCAATTAGGGGACCAATGATTTAAGGGTACCCTGTTAGTTGTTGGTTTTTTATCCCGAGTTCCAAGTTTGTTGTGGTTGTTGTTTTTAAACTATGGAAGGTGTGGTGATGGATGTTCACTAGATTTATTGTGGTGATCAGTTCACAATACATACAAATATCAAACTCTTACTTGTCAAACTGACACACATATAAATGATTACACCAAGTCAGTAATGAGCTTTAAAAAGTCAGACCCAGACATTTGTTGAAAACAGAAGTCCAAAGCATTCCCCAGACAAAAATGGGTCAGATTAAAAATCTTCCAATAGCCACACCTACAATATTCATAGGTCCCTGGGAAGCTTCTTGAGTATTTAGACTAAAGTACTGGTTTCAGAAGAGCTATCACGGAATCTGATTTCATAAAGCTCAGAAAACAAACTGTGGCATGACAAGACCTATTATCAAAATAAAATGTTCTAGGTCTCGTGAACCCAACCACACAATATCCGCCAGAATATTTGGATTAGTTAGCGAGTAGCTCTGCAGGTTATTTTAAATTCTAGAAATCTACAAAATATGTCATAAATATTTAATAAATAATAAAAATTAACATGTATGTGGAGAAAAATGGGGGATTTACTCTATACAACTTTGTAAGATAGATATAAGTTGATGTTACTATTACCAAATTGTATACACGAAAAGTCTAAAGGCTGCCAGAGGTGGGGGACGGGGAGTGGGAAAAATGGATTCAAACTTCTAAGTATAAAATACATAAGCCCTGGGAACATAATGTACAGCATGGTAATTATAGTTAATAATACTTTATTGCTTATTTGAAGAAAGTAAATCTTAAAAGTTCTTGTCACAAGAAAAAAAGTTTGGAATGATATGTGGTGATAGATATTCTCTACATTCATTGTGGTGATGGGTTCACAATATAAATGAACATTGAACCATTACGTTGTATACCTGAAACCGACACAATGCTATATGTCTATTATCCTTCCATTTAAAGAAAATAAAGAAAAATCTAAGGCTGAGTCTTGTAGTTATTAAGGGGCCCAACAGAGATTCAGACCCACCTCAATGTCCCATAACCACCCCTTCCTCCCCTTAAAAAGGAAAAAAAAAACAAAACTGCTAATCGGCTTGTGCAATGTGGCACATGAAATATTTTAGGCCTAGTCTGACACACATAAAAGCGATCAAGTTCACGCTACCCAGGTTTTTCCACTTATAAATTTCATAAAGTTTTCCTAAAACAAACTCCTCAGCAGAGTTTAGAATTTCATTCCACGCTGAGACAAAGGATGAGATGTCTTCCGAGTTTCAAGCACGTTCCTTGCTGTTCCGTTCCCACAGAGGTCCGCTCTCAAGTTTTCCTCTGTTTCATTCAAAAAGCAATTCCACTACCAATCTGAGGTTAGCTGCATTAATCTAATGTCAACTCCATTATTGTTAATTATTTTATGGTGACTATATTTTAACAGAAGGGGTACAAAGATCCCTCATGTCATTTGATAGCCCACCAAGAATTATATTGAAATAGCTACATTGATTTCCAGATCTCAGCAAGCAACTAGGACATAATTAAACTTTTATCTCTGCAAATTTTGCTGTCTTTTTTTTTTAACCTGGTTACCTATTGTTCAGCAGACTAATCTTATTTTGCTTCTCAGGTGGGCCTAAAATTTCATTCAGTGCTTAAGAAATAAATTAAAATGAAAGGCATGTAATATCTGCACATTTCTCAAATAAAAATTTCCATCGGCATATTTTCTCTGGTTTCGTTTTTTTTTCCTGTTTCTTATTTGACTTTAATAAAGCTATACTCTATTGAAGTTAAATAAAAGCATTCCTCTGAGCACTTGGAGTTAAATTAAAATAGCTATAAATCTGAAGCAGCAGCCATTTAAAGATTCTACTTGACCTACCTTCGCAGAAATAACCTGGAGCTATAGAAAACGGAGGCTCTATGGAGACCTGTGCTGTGAAACCCGCTCCCAGGGCCGGTGCTCTTCCCTCCCACCGGCCGCCTGTCAGCTGACCCTGCTCTCTCCTCACCCTGCGCAACAGGCCTTCAATTTGATGAGAAGGAAACTTCCTCCAGATTTCTGGGAAATTTTTTCTTCCATTAAAAAAAAAAAAAAGCAAGTGAAGGACCAGTATGCTGGACTAGCAAGGGAAAACAAAAACAAAAAACACCAGGCTGAAAATAAACTTCAGTGCTATTTCCCTAATTGTCTGTGTCACACTAGGCAGGTCACTTTGTGCTCTGTGCCTCGGTTTTCTCACCTGAAAATCTGAGCACTAGATAAAAATCCCAGAGCCAGGACTCAGGTGAGGAAAGCGAGGCACTCACCACCTGTACAAAATGTACAGGGGCTCCCCTAAAATTAACATTTACGCAAAAAAAAAAAAAAAAAGTCCACGATGAGTAAAATATAAAATGTTTAGATAAAGACAGGCTGAGCATTCCTGCTTGTCCTTTGCTCCCGGCACAACTCCATTACCAATCCTGGGCCATGTCGTCCTTGAACCCTGTCTCCCTCTCACACTCTCCGCCTAGGCTGCTAGTGGCCGCTGGCAGCCTGGTCATGGCCATCGCCCAGGCTCCCCTGAACGTGGTCAGGGAGGGTCAGCCCCCCCCCCAAACACAGCCCCCAGGGGGGCATTTTCAGGGTGGCGGGGACGACGACTGGCGCCTCCTTTTCAGTCTCCTCCCGTTGTCTCAGGGAGACAGTGACTTCACACGCTTCGCATCGTGCCTCTGCGTGAGAGGCAGATTGAAATCACAATCTCATTTCCCTAAGAGCTTCGGGAGGGCGCAGATGTCCAGCAAGCCGCCTCGGGCGCCACCCTGTACCCTGACCTGCATTGACTTGATTCAGCTGCGTGTCAGCCTGACGGCGGCATGAGGGATACTTTCCGAAATTCAGGAAGGCTGTCCCCTCCCTTCACCGTGTTTCCCTGCCCTTGCTCACAGCCTCAGCTCTCAGGGACAAGGTGACAAGGCATGGTGAGACGATGAGGCAAAGGCGAGCCTTGACTTTTGAGGGCAAATCTTCCCATCCCCAGAGGAGTGCGGTGCAAAGTGCCCGGGTAGGGACCACTGTGACATGACTCACAGCAAGCAAAGCAACTGCATGGAGATCCCCGAGTCCCTGGGGGTGCAGGGAGGTAGAGAGAGGTCCCAAACCACGCCTAAGGCTGGCTGGGAACAGCGATATGACATCCGTACTCCTGTTAGCACAAACTGGGAACACTGAGTTCTCTGCAAAGATAAGCTGCATCTCCTTCCTAAGGAAGTTACCGCCCCCGCTCCCTTTCTTCCCCAGGGGTTCTCCCTAAGACCCTGCCCACACAGCACAGGTGGAAATGGGACGTCGTGGCTACCCAGTGCCGCGTGGGAGGACAACCCGGCTGAGGAAGGAATGGAACGGTCCTATGGAGGATGCTGAGGTCCTGCGGGGCCTCCTCTCACCCCGCTGTTCTTCTGCTGAGGCGACCTTCATAAATCTGACGACGTCGCCTTCTTCTGAAACTGTAGTTACTTAGATAATTTGATCTGCTCCCTCGGTTGCTCCAGTATTGCTTGGTGCCTTGTGATTTATAAGGGCTTCGATATTCTTCTTTCATATTTAAAAACCCTTATGCAAATTCTGCCAGCACACAGCAAACTAAAGTTCTTGCATTAATGCTCTGTATTATTCACATACAAAAATTCCATTTAAATCTCATTAAGCTTGTGACATAAATCCAAACAAACTGGAAAATGCCCCGTTAAGGTGGGAAAGTGACATATGTCTTCTAGTCCCCCAGCAGAACCAGGCAGAATGAAACAAATGATATATAGGTGCCCCCCATTTGGGACCATCTACCAATGGACACATATGTTACTTTTCTGCCTTTAACTGTTCACGGCCTTCCTGCTTTTATCTCAATAGCATTTAAATGAAGTATTTGTCAGCAACTATTTCTGGTAATGTGACGTACAAGATTCAGTGCGGCTTCAAGCTGAGTTTCTGGAAACATTGCAGTACCCTGGGAAAATCAAAAAGGGTCTGTCTGCTAATGGCATTTTTTGATTTCCCTCGAGGCACTTCTTGGGGTTCACAATATAATTTATCTGTCATGTAGTATTAAAAATATACCTTTCAGGGACTTGAAGATTAGTGGGGCCCCTGAGCTGCCTGTCTCAACCTGCCAAACACTGAACGTCCTTCATGTCATCATGGCTCATCTCTAATCCAGTTTTTCCTTTAAAACAATTATCATAATATCGGCGGGTTACAGAGGCTTCACAATAGGACCCTGCACTCTTTAGGACCATTGCTAATTGCCAAAACTGTTCTAAAATTTGATTCCGCAATGTGTTTAGTTTAGAGATTTGGGGAGTTGGGGACGAATCCGCTTTGGTTTTTTGCAGTTGCAAATCTGAGTTTATCTTCCCCTTTGATGTGAATAAGCACAAGTTCAGACTAGTACTTTGAATGACACTATTACAAGATCATAATCATTTACATATTTTCCTCAAAAAATTGATTTTGGCATCACTTTCAGCAGCGGCCAGTGCTCTCTCAGAAGGCTTAATGGGAGCATCAAAAAAGACAGGGAAGCCCCTGCTCGTTGAAAGTAAAATGCAGCCTTGAACCAGCACTCACAGCTCTCCGTCCACTCTGTTAAGGCTTCGGAGACGCTACCAGAAAAGGAAGCATGTTTGCTCCCAGGCCCCCGGGACCTAGTTCTCTTCTCTGTTGTCAAGACTGGGCATCTATGGTTCCCTAGCCCTGTCCATTGCAGAGAAAGAGAAAGAAAACGAAAGAGACACATGTAAGTAAATATGGGCAAAAAAAAGAGAGAGGGAGAGAAAGAACTTATAGGCCTACTGCTTGGGATGCACTTCCCTCTCTCACCCACAGAGCTCCTGCTCCTACATTCCATCTCAACCCAGGCATGGCTTCCCCAGGGCAGCCTCTCCCCACTCCTCCCACCCTACGCTAGGGGGCGCTTTCTCGCTGATGTGTCATCACAGCAATTGTACACATGTCACAGTGCTCCTCGGTGTGGCACGGTGAAGGCAGAACAGTGAGGTGGGTAGGCTCACGACCTCCACAGCCGCAGGGCCTGGGTTTACATCAGCTCTACCACTTACTGAGGGACTGGGGCCAGAGTACCTACCCTTCGCTGTCTCAGTTTCCTCATCAGTAAAACAACGTGTAGATTGAAAGCCGCTAAGTCAGGGACTCTGGGTTCTCACCTAGAACATACCTCAGCACTGAGCTGGCTGAGGGGATCTTGGTGGATGAACAGATACCAGTGATCCAAAAGCATTCTTGAAATTGTCAAAATGCATAATTTCAGATGTGTCTCTGTGATGTTTTCTTATTTTAAACTTAAAAATGTTATTGAAGTCTAACTGACATATAAAAAAATGCATAAATTTAAAGTGCACAATTTGACAAACTTTGAAATATGTCACTACCGAGAAACCTTCAACACACCAGGCCGAGACAGGGGACTTTATGTCCCTTCCCTGAGCTCCTCCTCCCCTAGTCCTGGTAACCATCGATTTGCTTTGTCACTACTAATTAGTTGCTTTATCTAACATTTTATATAAACGGACTCATGCTATGTACCTGTTTTTGTCTGTTTCTCTCACTCAGTCATACTTAGTTTGAGATTTGCTTGTATTGTTATGCATATCAACATTTTGTTTGTTTTTATTGCTGAGATACACCATGGTTTGTATAGATATACCATGGTTTGTTTATCCATTTATCTGTTGACAGACATTTGGGTGATTTCTAGAACTGGCTATTACGAAAAAAACAAAAATACTACTCAGAATATCGGATGTATACGTTCTTTTCTCTTGGGTTGAGTACCAAGGAGTAGAAAGGCTGACCACATAATAGAAGTAAGTTTAGTTTTTTAACAAACTTCCAGACTGCTTTCCAAAGTAGTTGGAACACTTTCCATTCCCACCAGCAGCGTGCAAACACCCCAGTTCTTCCACATCCCTGTTAATGCTCGGTACGGGCAACCTACTGAGGCTCCCACTCTAATGGGTATGAAGTGGTAACTCACCGCGGCCTTTATTTACATTTCCCTGAGCGCCAATGCTGAGCATCTTTTCGTGCTCTTATTTGCCGTCCAGGCACCTTCTTTGGTAAATCGTCCATTTGAATCTTTGGCCGATGTGTTTTATTGCATTGTTTGTTTTCTTACTGTTGAGTTTTGAGAGTTACTTACATTGTTAAAAAGATAAACGAAGGTATATTAAAAATTATAAGAGTTTATGTGAGCAAACATCGATTCGAACCGAGCAGTGCCAAACCAAAAGTGATAAAGAGCCCTCTACCAACAGGGGCCAGAGGAAAGGTTTTTATAGAGAAGACACAGAAATAAAGCAAGGAAATTACTTCGGCGTTTGTCTTGTTTGGAAAAACCTATTCTGTTGGTTGTCCTTCAGTTTTGCTTCCTTAACCTTGAGGCGTTTTCAGGCTTAGGCTTTGCATCGCTTGTACAGGCTGCTGAGCTGTTAAAACCAGCTCAGTCCGACTGCCTCCTGATTTAATTAATTTAATAATTCCGCTGTGTCATTCTCTCATACTTGAGAAACTGACCAAAAATTGCTATTAATGACATTCTTGGTCACCATTGGCATTCTCAACTCATCTTGAAACTCATAGGTTCTGATGGAGAAGAATTGTTTTTGTTGCCCATTTTCTTGTTCGTCTTGTTTCCGTTTTTCCAATTACAGTGATCCATCTGACGTGCCACTGATGGTTGCAAACGTGCATTTAAGACCCCTGAGAGTACAGAGCACACCAGGGAGACTACAGTGATAACTATCAGGGGGATGAAAGCAAAAAAACAGAATTATGCTCCTTAGCCAGGTCTCCTATGAACCAAACCAGTTGGTTCTCAAATCAATCAAAGGGCGGACCTGAGGGGGCATCAGTCTGATTTAGCCAAGTGGCATGATTGTAAATTTCTCGTATTTGCGACAACATCAGAGGCGTTGATCCAGGTACCACAAGAGATATTTGCCATGGCACAGGCTGGCCCTGGTTCAACCAATAAGAAAATTGACCCCAGATCCAGCCCAGAAAAAGAAACGCTCACGTAAAGCCTGAGAGCTCAGAGCACAAAGCCGCGGCGCTTGGACAAGGAGACAGGGCCTTACCTGTGATCTCCAGGGGCAGCAAGACTGCAGCCTGAGCATGACTGCAGGCTCCGCAGGGGTCTTACACCTGCTCATTTGTTGTTCGTCTTGTTTCTGTTCGTCTTGTTTCGTTCCAAGAGCTTGTTGCTCTTGGGGGTCATCAGGGGTCTGCACTCCTGACGCCAGGACTGTTAGACGATAAACTGCGACACATTAAAAATTTTACGAGGTTATTTGAGCAAATAATCTATTCTACTTGGGCAATGCCAAACCAGAAATAGTTTGGAGTGCTCCACCCATAGGAGCTAGGGGAAACTTCTATAGAGAAAGGGCAGAAGCAAAGTAAGAAAATATTTGATTGGCTGTAGCTTAAGTGTTTGTCATATTTAGAAAAAGCTAGTTGGCTGTTTGTCATTCATTGTCCTTAGGTTTTGATGACTTAAACCTGAGGCATCTATAGGCTTAGGTTTTGGTTTGCTTATGTAGACTGTTAAGGTATTAGAACCACCTTAGTGGCCTCCTTTTTTATTAATTTAACAGTTTATTCTGCATGCAGGTTCTTCACCAGATTCATGTTTTGCAAATATTTTCTTCTAGTCTATGGCTTGTCTTTTCATACTCTTATGAAAGAGTTAAAGTTATTATTTGGGTAAAATTCATTTCAAGATCACAGAGATTTGCTCCTATGTTTTCTTATACAAGTTTTCTGGTTTTATATTTTGCATGTAGGTCTCCACCTGAAGACTTTCTATTGGTATGTCATCTAGGTCACTGATCTTGTTTTCTCATCATCTCTGCCACGTCAGACCAGAATTATATAACATGAGGGTACAGTAACTATTATTCTGAGGGATGCGACGAATCAAAAATTTTACTTCCCATACATTTGTGTTTAAGGTGCTATCATAGGACATGAAATCTTGAAAAAATGAGCCAAGATAGAGAAAAAGTAACAGAAAGTCCTAGAATGAAGCTTCTTCAACAGACCAAACCAGCAGACAGATCAGAACAAGAAGAGAGAAGGAGAAGGGAGGTTTCTTGCGGGGGTCGTGGGGGAGGATGAATAAAAGGGTGATGGAGTGCTAATAGATTATAGGATGTGCTTGATTCTTTGAAAAATATATGGCTATTCATTTGACCGGTTTTTTATCCCAAAGGAAAAAAGTTTTAAAAGAACACAAAAATGAGCAAATTTTAAAATTACACAATAATTAACTCTAAGAAAAACCAAAAAGTTGTACGAGAAAGGCAGTTTCATAATACTATGCGATGTGTCTTGACAATGAAATTATTCCCTTACTCATAATAATATAAAGGCAGATAACTGACCAAAAATGTTCTATATATGAATTGGGAGATGGGGACGTGGGGAAAGGAGTTGTCGATTAGCTATATCCTCAAATGCCACCTGACGACAGAAAGAGATAGTGTCTAAAATTAAAGAATCAAGAATATAAACACATTTCCTAGGACCGTGGAGGAAAATACCAGAAGTTATCAGCTAGAAGAATTTGCAGTGTTTGCTTCCTGGATGTGGGAGGCAGGGAGGGGTGTCCAGTGGAGAATGAAGCCAAGGAGCTCTCCCAGAGAGTACAGGAAAAAGGCCCAAACGAAAAGAGAATAGAGAGCGTTTTATTTTTTTTTTTAAACTGTGCACATTTTTACTTTGTTTTCAAAAATCGATATTTTCCAAAAATGGTTAATTCAAATGTTTACCTTTCGATCTCTTATCACTGTCTCCTGAGCTCTTGGCAATATGGCTGCCGAGGAGAAGGCACTTAGCCCCCTCCTGTGTTCTTTGTGTCTTGTGGGCACATCTCTTGCAATCCATTTCCTCTCTGAGCCCTGACTTCTATTTCCATCTTAGCCATCTTCCCCACCCTGGAAGAGTTTCTGAAAGGTCACTCTGCTCTAAAATTGGAAGAAATCACTGCTTTCAAAAGGAAAGTTATGCCTTTGACAGGATTGAATGCATGAGTGGGGGGAGTGGATGTTGTGGATTGCACGCAAAATGCAGCCACCCTTTCTGCTAAGTGGTGTCAACCGGCAATGTGCAGTTCTGCTACAGGCAGAGGCTGTTTTCCCGGGGCTGCTGGGGGACGATGACGCCTCTGTGGTCTCTGGCTACTCTGTCCAGAGGAGGGGCTGTTGCTGGGATCGAAGGCCCAGCTCAGACAATGCAGCAGCTGCCTTGACTAAGAATAGAATCCTGTATTTGATTTGAATTAGCCATTTGAAACAAGAGCAAAACAGCTCAGAAAGTAGTACCATCTGTTTTCCTTTAAGGCTGGGTCATAAACAACAAGATGAAAATATATTTCCTATTCTGGATTTGTGACCTGAACTGCCTTCTGCTGCGTTGTCGGTGACCAGTTCTGCTATAAACGTGCATGATATTAATTGGGCAACGGTTGGCTATAAGGCAGTTAGAATTTGTTGTTGTTGTGTATTTAATCTCTATACTTATGAAGAGCTCCTTTATTTCACTCCTCACTGCTTGAACAAGGACACAGAAATAATATATATTTTTTGTATATTTTTTAGAAAGCAATTCACACACCAAATAAGCCAGTTGATCAAATAGCACAAACTGCTGCTGAAAATTTCTGCACGGTAGAAGGATATCTTCCAAGTCAAGGTTAAAGTGAATGAAGGAGTGAGGGAGAAAGCAGGGAGTTCATCTAGCATCTGTTGTTCCCCCCATTTAGGCCTGCTAATCCCAATAATAGCAAGGAGATGGGACTGGAGCAGAGAGAGAAAGAGAGAGAGTCAGTCTGGGGAGAGAAAGAGAGACAGGATTCCACAAAAGCGATAATTATTCTTTCCATGAAGATCACCAGACAGCGCTTGAGTCCTCCTTAGCTGGGGTTTCCAGCAATTATAAACTGTGATTTATCAGCTCTTTCTCTAGTTATGTTTTTCATTCTCATTCACCCTGGGGAGACTCTGATCTGGTTTCTGTGATAACCCAAAGGGGAAAAGCCGTGAAGAGCGGGAAAGCCGTCCCGTTTGTGTACGCAGCATGGTCAGCTCCCAGTGCAGCCCGGGGGGGCGACATAAGCGACACACGTGCAAACACGCGATGTACCGTAAAGGGCTGTGGTTTCCTCACGTTGTAGATCAGACGGCTGCGAAAGAAGCTGTACCTGTCAGTGAATGTCTCCGCCTGTTAAAATGGTTCGCTTTGTTTAATGATTCTGAAGCAAAGGACAGGCTTGAAACAACAGAAATGCTATGAAGTATAGCCACGCGTTACTGACGGTGTTGCCTGGGAAACCTGGGACCGACGTTGGGTGTCTGTGCGGAAGTTGGACGCTGGGCAGTGATGGAGCCCAAGCAGAGCAGAGATCCTGCCGTCATCAGCAGAAGATGGGAAGATGTGATTGGGAAGAAATTGGTCATCTCATGCTTGGACTCACACCAGAACCTTCTGACCGGCTTTCCTGCTGCAGGCTCAGCCCACCCAGGTCCTCCTGGACCATGTTTTCAGATTCATCTTCCTTAAACACACAAAGCTTCTAAAAACAAACCCTCCGCTCATTCTCTATTTCTGCAAAATAGTCCCCAGGCTCCTCTCGCAGTGTGTACTCCCCTGGTTCATCACGCTCCTGCCTCTGCTCCGTATGCCCTTGCCCCATCTGCCCCCATCTGCCCCCACTGCCTCCCCAGCCATCCTTCTGGACAGGGTCTCCCTTCACATTTCCCAGGGTTTGCTCCACCAGCCCAGCCCCCGGAAACTCCATGAAAGAACAAAGAGATAAATGCACCTGGGAAATACTGCCGATGGAGTCGTCCTTTCGGAAAGTTACTATGTACTTGTCATCAAGAGGCACTGAGAAGTCACCCAAGGTGTCCCACTTTGCACAGTGAGGAAACCTGTTTGACCTTTTTAGCTAGTGGCTCCTAAATATACTTGACCTCAGGACCCTCTTACTTCTAACAAAGTAGGGGTTTTCAGACACCACCCAGGCAAGCATTAGCTCAAAAGTCCACCTCTTTCGCTAAATCACTTCTGACCACTCCAGCCCACTGCTACTGACCCTCTGTTTAATGTATACAGGGATGAATGAAAGTAGCTTTACAGTTGTGTGTTCGCAAAGCAGGGAATTAATGAAGCTATTGTAACAGTCACGGCCTGCATGTGTTTTTCCACATGAAAAACTATAAACGTACTTTGCCCACTCCTGCAGTTACTGTGTGTACCTCATCTTCTTAAGAATGGATGTCAAATAATATTAATCATAATCACAATAGATGCCATTTTATAAGAACCAGCTACTTTCCAGAAATGATACCAGACGCTTCGCAGACATTACCCCAGCTGACGTGGTTCTCATGACCCTGGGAAGTAGCTGGTATCTCCATTTCATCAATGAGGAAACCAAAACTCAGAAACGTCCAAGCCTGGGTAACACCGCTACGAAGCCACGGGCCTGTGCTTCAGTTCCGGTCCTGCATCTGGTCCATTTGCCAACCTCTCGCCCACTGTTCTGCACATTCTACTAGGTCGGCCACTCCTTGAGTGCCAGAGATGGTCTTGCCTTTCTTGGGAGCCGGCACGTGGTCAACGCTCAGGGCACATGCTAACGAATTGGCTGCTGAAACTTTTCGAAGACCAGCAACGAAACAACAGACTGCCTACAGATTCATGGGCCTAGTATTATCAGCAGATGATATACTGTTCCCTCCACCGCCCTTTTTGAAATTCTTTAAAAATTTTTACTGAAGAAATTTCTAGATCTCTTAGGATAAAGTCTTACTCTAGGACAAACTATCTAATTTTTAAAGATGCTCAAACGTATCACCCTTTACTGTCATAATTGATACAGGAGGGACACCTTTAGTGAAAACAGCTTTGAGCATTCTGCAGTCTTTTCTCCAAGGGTGGGGGGTGGGGGGCAGTGTGCCGTAAGCTGGGGGAGGCTGAGGGTGCTTGGTCAGAGAGGAGATTGATAACCCACAGCCTCCCTCTCCCAGAGAAGCAGTAGCATGTACTGGTTAAGAGCCCCCGTTACGGAGCGGGAGTCCTGGGCGATACAGATTAGTGACCCAAAGCCAGACTCCAGCACCCGGCTGCCTGGGTTGAAATCCCAGCTCTCTCTGACAAACTGCATGACCTTGCACAAGTTATCACCCTCCCCCTTGCTTGACTTTCCCCATATGTAAAATGAGGATAACGATGCTTCCCACACCATAGCAAGGGAGTGAGTAATAAATAAGGGAATCATGTCACCTACTCCCAAAGAATGTCTGGCACATAGTAAACAGTTAATAGTTGTTGGATATTTTTATTCTAGTCACGGGCTAAAGGGAGCTCCTGGTTGATCATCCTCAGGATTATGTTTAGATAATAATGGTGATGACATGGAATGTTTGCCACATGCCAGATACATACCTCCACAATTCTAGGCATCTTCTGATTCTATCCTCCTTACAGAACTTGGGTAATTATTATTTTGATTCTCATTTTACAGATGGGGAAACTGAAGGCCAAAAGTGGTTCAATAATTTTTCCCAAGCCATTTCATAAGTGATAACGGTGGATTTAAACCACACTCTGCCTGGATGCAAAGCCCACACTGCTCATCGCTGTTCGGTGTGCCCTCTCTACATACGTAAGGTCACCAGTTCTAACCGTGCTGTTGAGATACAACCTTGGCTCAGGGAATGCCCTGCCTGCTCAGTCTACCTTATATGGTTCCCGCCTACCCAGATACTACCCCTCAGTTATTCTGGCTCCCGTCCACTCCTCCTGGGCACCTTTCCAGACACCTGCCACTCATCCCTGAGCCATGCTCAACACTCATGAACTTCAGTTCACACCATCAAGCTCTTTGGTGGGTTTGCATGTCTCCAACAGCTTGTCGCAACCAAGAGAGAAAAATATTTTTACTTTTTTTCTTTTATATCACATAATCCTTAACAGAACAAGTATCATGAATCGAAGAACTCATTAACTCATTGGATATATTAGGTTTCCACTTCCTTTTGGGTTTAAGATACATTTTATCTCAGACAGAATTTGGAAGAAGCATTCTTCCTAATCATTCTTGCAGATGTCAATATAATAATTGCAAATTACTAATGGTTAACCTTTCCCACATGACCATAGTAATTTCCCTATGTCGCATTTTTCTGCATGTTTATGGGGAGGTTATATTAAGGGCCACATGTCCTTCATAGTCATCTTTTATCCAGCTTAGTTTCATTTCAGTATATAAGCTAGGTCTTACATATCATTGGTTAAAAAAAAAATCAAAGCTATATGCAATAGTTATTTTTTAAGATAAAAGAAAAATGGGGGTTAAAGAAAGGACTTCAAAATAATTTACCAAAATCCAACTACATCCTTGACCTGTGCAGACTCCAATAAGGTATTAATTACAAAAGGATTAACACTTTTCTCCACTGTAGCAACGGAGCCCTCTGTCAATAGGAGGTGATAACGATATTTGCATTCGCCCATAAGCATGGGATTCATAGATTATGAGAGAGGTATTAACACTCTTCCTACATGAAGTTAGGCAACCAGTGAAGGGAAAGAGCTGCTTTCATAGCCTAAAAGGACTTGAGCAATTTTGAAAAATCCCAGAACAGCGTGCGAAGGGCTCTGCCCAAAGCTAGTAGGGGCACTTAAATGTGTTGACTGGCAGTATTTATCCTGCTTGCATGCAACTGTCTGCACTTCATCAGAACCGATGCCAAGGATATTGTACAAGAAACTATTTCCTTGTTCTTCTGCTCTGTGTACTTATTCTCCCCCTTTTCCTCCGCCTACTCGGATGACTGTCAAATTTCAGAATGCATGCAATGACTCAGTGGGAGAGGTATAAATAAACATTATTTCTTCCCTGAATGATTCAACATGTTGCAGCCATGTTGGAATAGAGAATACCATTAGCACGGTCTATTATAGTTACAAACATCTAGAGTTATTTTTTCTTAACTAAATTCTGACACCAACTCCACTGCCTATCCCTTGAAATAGGATTTTATACTTTTCGTGGAATGACATGACTCTTTAAAAACGTAGCAAATATAAGGATACTCGGGCCAGAGAAGGGGGATTTATGAATAGTATACACACCCTCGGTGGAATTTTTCTTACTCTTTCAAGTTTGTCTTCCCATCTAGGTCAAGTCAATAATGCTGCCAACATCTTTATGGGCATAAGGAAGCCTTTCACAAGCTACCGCCTTGAAAGATGAATGGAAGACTATCTAAGAACTTTGCTTATGTGTTGTTCATTTTTCCTCCATGAAAAGGATATTTATTGAAAATAACTCAGAGTTGACAAAGGTGCCCAATTCAACCCCACTTCTGCCACGATTCAAACCAGGCGCTTTTCCTTCACATGCCCTGAGGTTGGAGCGCTCAGGCAGCAGGAAGTCACGACACGGTACCCTTTGCAGGCTTGGTGTGATAGACAGAGCTTGCAGCTGACCCCTGCGACCTCCACCATCTTGTGTCACACCCAAGACTGTGTTATACTAAGTGGAGATATTTGGTAGGTCTATCTAAGGTTACCAATCAGTTGGCTTTGAATTCATCAAAGCGAGAGGATGTGGGAGACCCTCAGCTAATCACGTCAGATGTTTAAAAACAAAGAGTTTCCTCCAGACTGGTGGTAGGGCAGGAGGTTGGAGAGATTAGAGAGGGAGAAGGATTCCACAGGAGAGAGTCCCCCTATGCTGAGTTGGAAGGATCCGCGAGGCAAGGGCTTGAGTGTGTCGTCCAGGAGCTAAGAGCCGTATGTGGCCAGCAGCTAACAAGAAAACAAGGACTTCACTCTTACAACCACAGAACCTGACTTCTGACAAAAATCCAGAAGACCTTGGTGGCAAATTCTTTCCAGAACCTCAGCTTAACCCAGCTGACCCCTTGATTTTTGTCATCCTCTATGAGACTCTAGGCAGCGAATCCAGTTACACCTACCCAGGCTTTTGACCTACAGAACCGTAAGATAAAACAATGGATATTAAGTTCTTAAATGTTTGGTACTTGGTAACAGAGGAAAGAACATGAATACACTTGGTACAATATTAACTGAGAATTGGTCTCCAAACTTTTCCCACTAGTCTCCTCCTCCAAGTCTCCTTTCCAAACAAAATATACTCACGGGTTTCTACATCCAGCTTTTACTTTCTCCCACTCAGCCTTTACGCCCATTAATTCGTTCCTTGGAAGGTCCCTTTTCTGTTGAGCCAAGGTCTCTGAGGCCAACTCCTAGCTCATCACCCGAAGGAAAGGAGCCTGACACAGTTTTCTTTCCAAAAGCAAGTCACCTCCACCTATATAACTCAAATGACATTCAACCATGCCCCACTACATGGCCCTGCTTCCCACGTGGTCTAGGTTCCTATACCTGCTTTTTGTTGCTGTTGTTAATTAGATAGTAAGGCCCTTGGGAGCAAAGTACCCCTAATATCTACACACCGCTCTACTCAGTACACACCTGGCACATCATAGGCACCCAATAAATCATTGTTCATTTGTTTTGCCCTAAAGTATCTCTCTTCGATCTTAATAATATTCAGTGACACCAACAGTCCAAGGAAAATCTCATTAGCCAGACCACGGGAATCTCAGCAGCGACCTGCCCCACACTCTACTTGGCCTTTCACTACCGTGAACCCGAAACACACTTAAACTGTCAAAATTAAAAATGTAATTGCAAAAACAAGATAATCACAGAAAGTAATTTTTGCCAATTGATTTGTATGACTTTCAATGACATTGTTTGCTCCCAACTATTCCCCGGGCTGCCAATTGGCACAGAAAGGGGCGCTCTCTCTGTGGACCGTCTTGACTACAAACACATTATTTGCATGAATGTGCAGAAGAGGAAGAGACCAGCAGGAAATACACAGAGCATCGAACTGGACGTTGTTCACAATTAAGAATGAAGCAGCAAAGGCCGGAACTTACCCACAGTGTTGCAAATCATACGCATTTGCTTTAACCCCTTAAAATACAAATAGAGCTTAAAATCCCAGCTAAGATATTTACTCAACTAAATGAACCTATTTTAAAGTTTCAGGGAAAAGCAACAAGAATGCAATTTGGAAAGATATTGGAAGTCGACTTCGTCACCCTCCGATGACCCTCCTCTGACGTTACCATCCAACCCCACAGCAACGTGCTACTATCCATAACCATCTGAAAATTAAACTCAAACTTTAAAAATATCACTATCTATTTTTCTTTGTTTCTCAAAGGAAAATGTGAAATAAAAATCAATTTTACATGTATTTTTTTGTGCTCTCTTTTATGTAGAGAATAATGGAGCCTGAGGCTGGTTGAGACTCTGACAGGCTATTTTGTTTATTCTTCTACATTAGATAGGCCCACACTTAATCCTTCCTTGATAGGAAAATCTCAATCATTTTTAAAGACTCAGAGAAGGAGATTTTTTAGACTCTCTAACCCACTAAGGTAGTTAATAAGTTTTCTTATTATCTAGCCTAAATCCTTCACACTCTGCTTAAGACTCATTTCTTCTTGTCTGATTGTTCACTAGAGGTAGGGGGGAAATTTATCACTCTTTCATGTGAGAAATCCTCACATACTGATAATAATTATGAAATTGCCCTCTGATCTTCTATTATTCCAAAGCTATTGTGGTTCTCGGCTAAATTTTCTGCAACTTCTCCTGCCTTCCTTGAACTCTAACCCTCAAAGCTGGTCGCTGACCTCTGTTCGGGACGCCACTACCTCAACACTGCAGTCCTCGGGCGTTCATGTGTACCACACCTTGGGTGCTTGCCCAGGGCCACATCGCAGGAACACAGAACGAAATAAATCGTCCTGGGCTCCCCTCACTTCTACCAAGAATTTTGTGAAGATAATGTGGTTGGAATGAGTAGTGAGGGCAGTTAGGAAATGTGAAAAGAAGTCACAGAAAGGTTGCCTATATAGAAAAGAAACAAGATCAGAAGGGAATGGATCCCACTATGAACAACGGTTATCCCCGGATGATGGTGGACCAGCGTGCATGTGCGTTTTGTCTTTCGTACACTTTTCTGTATTTTCCAAACTCCTTGTTGTGTGTTAAGTTTTAATGAGAAAAGAATAAATAGTATTTGTAGTGCTTGTGTGTGTGTTGTGTATGTTGTGTGTAGTACACATGTGGTATATGTTGTGTGTGGTGTGAGCACGGCGTGTGTTTGTATGGGGCATGTGTGTCGTGTGTGATGCTGTGCGTGGTATGTGTTGTGTGCTGGTGTGTATGTTTGTATGTGGTGTGTCTGCTGTTGTGTAGTCTGTGCATGAAAGGATAAGGAGCAGCTGCCTAATGGGGTTGCGTGAGAATGGAAGTGTGGCAGTGGGTAATCAGCCACCCCACCTTTCACACTCAAAACTCCATGCTGTGAGAAACCCTGAGTCCCACGCAAACCTGGATGGCTGGTCACCCTGGAGGAAACATGGCGAGGGGACAGCACAGATGCCGCTGTGGATGGTTTGGATGGGGAGTGGACCAGAGACATTACATTTCCCACTAGCTGGAGACGACTTGTCTCTTTCTGATTGGCTGCTCAGGGTCCTTAAACGTCGGGATCCAAGTGACACCCCAAACACACAGAAAGTGAGCAGCAGCTCTGTGTCCTAGCCATGCTCTTTCCCCCTCTATAGAGCCAGTTTGCTGACTCAGGCCAACGTAAGAAAGTCTTTTTGGATTGGATCGGAACAGAAGATTCTAGGCTTGTTTGTTTTGCTTTTTTTTTTTCCATTTTCTTTCTACTCAGGTCACAGGAACTCAGGAATGCCAGGATCACACCTTCAAGAGCCATCCTAATGACACAGATGTGGCTTCAGGTCAGCGTGTTAACTGCAATTTTAACTACCAGCTCTAAGAAAGATGGTGCAGCGAAAACGCCGTGCTGGCTTTGGACGGGTCTCCGCTCTGGTCAGAACCGCACTTCCCCCATCAGGACTCTCCCTGGACTTTCGCGGTGGCAAAGTGTTTTTGTTTCCCAACACGTGGGGTGGTAACAGTGGATCCACTGGAGACAGCATAATATCATTTCAGAGCATTGCATTCCAAGAGGCTTCCGTAGCTCAGAGTATATCCGCAGGCAAATCTCTCCAGCAAGCCTCCAGCCACCCCACCACAACACAACAGCAGCAGCAGTCGTGTCGCTTCCTACTCACAGGCGATGCATGTAACACACCTAGAGCAGGGCCCTGCGCATAGGAAACATATGCGCGCACACACACGCGCGCGCGCGCGTATCAGCAGGAAAAGAGCCTTAACTCCTGTAGGGAACCCAGTGGCCAGGCTGAATGTCAGGATTCAAGACGGGTAAGATGCAGCCTGTGTCTTCAATGAGTTTACGGTCCAGCATGGGGAACAGACGTACAAAGGCGATTTCAGCCCGACCTGTTCTGTTCTCTGAGTGGGGAACGGGGCACGTGGGCAGCGAGTGCTGGGAAGGCAACATGAAGAACGCTCCCACGGGGAGAGCGTGTTACCTTCACATAAAAATTTTTAATTTTTTAATCTTAAAAGTATACGGCTTTACTGTTAGGAAATTCAAAGCACATAAGTAAAAAGAGAAGTGAATTAAAACCCCAATGGCGAGTGATGAGCAACTTTTATCATTTTTATATCCTTCCATATACTTCTATGTACACGTGTAAAATACAGTGATGGGCAAAGGGAGGTTTATGGTGGTAGTACAAATTAATTAATTAATTAATAATACAAGAATAAACTGTGTTTTGTGTACTCAAAACCATAAACCAACTTTGTCCACCCCTGCACATAGGACTCTATGTCTATGTGATACATGCGACTTTGTATCTGCTTTTTATTTTCATTTAAAAATATAGTATGAAGTCTTCCGTATAAAGAAACACAAAAATAAATTAAGTCCAACTTTTTAAGTGACTGCATAGTATTCTACCATAAATGTACATAGAATTTTTTAAAGCCGGCTCCTCCAATGGTTTCCATCTGGGTTATGCTGGACACGCTCATTGAACGGGAGTGGGAAGATTTATTTAAGAGGAGGATGCCTTGACGTGACTGTGAGGAAGCAATCCAGCCGCATAAAAGAAGAATTCCAGCAAAAATATCTCTGCAGGCACAGTGCTCCAGCAAGAGGCAGACGGTCTGCGTGGGGGCTGCAGCGGCAGATGGGAGAGGGCCCGGCCTGGGAGTCCATGGCTTTGAATTTACAGCTTGGCGGCTGACTGTGGAGAGCTAAGGCAGGGAGTTGGTCATGCCTCCATTGGGGCTTTATCTCCCAGATGCTCGTTAACTGAGAGAGAATCCAAGACCTGTGTGTTTGAGGGAATGTGGATAGTATGAACTCCTCTCAGGACGTGTTGAAATCGAAGGCATGTGAATCTCTGGAGAGAGCATGATCAGATGTGACAACCATAGCTCTAGATTAGGTCCAGGCGGGGAGAAGCAGGGTTGGAAATCTCCAGTGTGATGGCCGTGGTAAAGCCTTGAACATGGAGTAGATCATCCAGGAAAGGTGCGGATGTGTGCGAACTGACAGGTGAGGATAGATCGGACAGGAAGACCACGGTTAAGAAAGAAGGAGCAACCAACCCCTTAGTCTGAGATGTGAGCACAGAGCGCAGAAGAAGCATCGCTGGTTAAGAGCCTTAGATAAGGAAACAACTTATCTCTGTGACAGTCCCTGCTGCCGGACTCAGAAAATCCTGCAGGACTTGTGAGCTGCCCTGTGGACATGCCCTTCCCCTGAGAGGTAGCACCTTCTTGACTTAGTATTAAATGTTAGCGCCCTATCAGAGGCCAGATGTGGTAGGGCAGGCTTGGCCAGCAGGACTGAGCGCTAAAATATCCTAGAGGAGAAGCTCTCACACTTTGCTAGAGCATGCATAAAAAAAAATGGGGGAAGGGATTTTAAAGTCCCATAAATTGGAGCGCAGAGGTAAGCATTTAAATGAGATTCTTCACTGCAGGAGGTTTCAGAGGCTTTACTCTGCTCATTGTAATTGTTCCTGCAAGAGAGAAATGTGTTGGGTAGCATCTTCCAAACTTCTGTAATCACAGTATTTTTTTTCCACCTGGAACATATATTTACAAGTCAGACATCACTTGCGGTCAGAAAAGGCACTGTGGGAAATGCTGACCGAGAGAAGTGCCAGACAGGTACTATACATAACCTCAAAATCAATTACTTACAATAACTAAAAAAAAACAGCTAATTTACTTTGTCTGCAACAAAATAGGTCAAATACCACAGGAAGAAAGGCAATAAAGGCAAGGAGTTTTTTAGTGCTATATTTCATTAGTCCTCAGACACATATTTCTTTTTCACATTTTTGTATGGCTAAGATCCAAAATCAGGATGTGTCTCAGAACTGGTGTCGCGACAGAGGTCTCATTGCCAAGCATGACCAAACATTAGCTACGTGAAGAAAAAAGTCTTGGGAAATTAGAAACGCACTCTTGTAATGAGCTCACAATCAAATGTTCGTGGGCAGCAGGTCTGAGTTGGTAACTGTGTTCAGCCTCATTCCTGGCTTGAGAGTCAAAGCAGGCTCCCCTGCCCCGCCCCGCCCCTTAATTCCAAGCCAGGGAAAGAGCTGCGCGCTGATGGCTTTTAGTAATCATACGGATTCCTTAAGAAACAATGAGCCACAGTGACTTCCAAGGCAGAGATATGCATACAAACACGGACATCCGGGACAATAAATGAAAAGTGATGCGGAAGAACTGGACTTTGGGTGTGGGGAGCTTTTAGGGATACCTTAATAACTTAGTTCCCTGATATTCTCCCCTTTTTTCTGTAGGCAAAAGAGTGACAGATGATAAAAACCTACATCTAAGTTCAAAGAGCTCTTTAAATGAGTATAAAATAAATTCTAAGCAGTAAGAAAGCATTGTATCATGGTTTAATGGGCAGTGATTTTTCCTTCTTAGTGGTATATAAAATAATGGGATATTTAAAATCAATTGTGACTTAGAATTAAGGAAATCGATAACCAGCTTTTAATAAATGTATTTTAGCCAATTCTTACCCTCTACAACATTTTGTATTTCATTCTTAAATGGCTAAAATTCCAAAGGAAAGTCAATTAACCACCTTTAGAGTGAATTTTGACAACAGCCCTTAGTTATCTTATTCTTAAGGGTTTCAAAATCGCCCGTCTCCTCTTTCCGGAATCTCAGGCAAGCCACCCCCTAAGGCGGCATCTCTGACAGGCGTCTGCCTCTGAGCTGTCCTGGAGAACAAGGCTTTGCACTAGACCAATTCTCTGGAGGAAAGCTAGCCTGCTCTTCTAAGTTCTTGCTTTCCTCTGCAATTCTCTTTTTATAGTTGGACCAGTGGAAAGGCCATTGGGCCTCAGCTGATCTCAGCTAAGTCCTCCATGTGATGCGGGGGGAGGGTGACCCAGCACCGTCTGTCCCCTCTTCAACGTCTCTCCATAAAATGAGGGGAGGAGATAAGACATTCTCCTATAGCATTAGCTTTCTATGCTTTCTGTCGGCTTTTCCAAGAGATCAAATGTATTGCTGATCTTTTACTTATGTTTTATATAAAACAAACATATTATACATACAATTAAGCATGTGGCCTTAATAAGCAGACACAGTTCTTTAAAACTCTCATAACATACTGTCAAAACTGATGCAGATTACAAATCAACATTTTTCAAAAGGTCACACAACACATACCAGCACCTCTCTGAAATGTTGGACTGCTAAGTTTTAAAATTTTATGTGTTCTTATCTTGAAAGTAGCCAGAAGTGCTGGGTCTTAACAAGATAATCATTCCTAAGTTGAGATGGGCAGTTATAATGAAATTAAATTAACTATTTATATGATCTACAGCAGCAATTTTTCAACCACTGTGCTATAAGAATTTTAACAACATGCAATACCTGACTATTTAGTCAGGGGCACTGACCTCTCTTTCCTTAGATTATAAATTTTTTTTAAAAAATGACAACAGCCAACACAACTATAGCCATCTAATGTGAATGAATTAAAATTATATCTATTTTTTGTCAGATGGGCAAAAAATATAATACATATTTCAGTGTGCCATAGAATTTTAGTAATCAGCTTATGTGTTAATTTTAGTAATCAGTCATGAGATAAAAAAAGGTTGCAAATTGCCGATCTGCCATCACTAACCCACAGGCTGGGAGGTCAAGTTCACATCCATCTCGTTCACTGTGGTGTCCCTAGTACAGAGCACAGGGCAACTGTGTAGTAACTGCCCAACACCTATTTACTGGATGAATAAATGAAAGATAAAAGAGGGCAAAATGAATTTTTTAAATGCCTATTATGTATATATGTTGTAAATCACCACAAACAACTATAGATGATTTAATGAGACTAATCTTTTTTCTGAACTTTCTTCCTTCTGGACACAGTCCAGAAATATGGTAACAAAACTTGCATTGTTATTAGCCCTAGGGAAATGGGTGATTGATATTGAAGTCGGTGGGGTTATTTATAACACACATGCACAGGCATCTTCTCAATCACTAATTAGAAACCAAACAGCTTCTACTGCAGCCAGAGGGCAATCCTAAACTGTGTACTCAAAAAAAATTTTGAAGACATATTATCCTCTTGGGAGAAATTCTGAAGAAAACATTGGATGGAGAGGTAGACCTCTAAACCCGGAATTAATGCTCCCTGCAAAAGACAGCGGAAGCAGCTCCCCAAACTCTGTTGGGAGATGTGCTTTGGAGGCAGCAAATTTGCTCTTGGTGAGGAGCGAGTGGAAGTCCCTGAGCGTCTTATCCGACAAGGAGAGATGAACTTTCGCCTGTGGCGAAATGCACTCAGAGACCCTTGATCCAGCGCCAGGGAGTTGGTCAAGAGGAAATGGGAGGCTACCTAGAGACACCCGTTCCATCGTGAGCAGACAGGAAGGAGCCAGGGCAAAGCTGCCCGAGCCTGTGGGCACGCCAAGCGGAGCGCGGGAGTGCCAGCGCTGCCGGGCACCTGGCGGGATGGGAGGACGGGGCCGGGGTCGGATCCCACAACCCTGCACTGTCTGGGGGCTCTGAGGCAAAACCACTGGCCATCTTTATTCAAGAGCTTGTTTGTTCCTGATATTGTATGATTTGGAAAGGGAAGAATTTTTGTTAGAACAAGCCCCTTCTCATATGTCAGCATCTCCATGCTGAAAAAAAAATGTGCAGAAAAACAAAGAGGAGAAATGGAGAGGTGGTGAGTGAAGGAGAATGCCATTCTCATATTTTTCAAACCTGAGAAAGTATTTGGATGAGGGAATGCTGCATATATCACAGTAACAGAGATGTGCACCTGAAGTCTACAGTATTTTGAATCTCTGCGTTCTACTGATATATTACCTATTGATAAGAACTACCGTATAGACATTTTTGTCAGGTTGGGTCATTTAATTGATCCTGTGTTACTAAATACTACAGTCAAGTGATAAATTGTAACCTGATAGTATTACTCAAATCATCTCCATAGATTAGAGTTATATATTGAATATATGCATATTCAGGATCCTAAAACCAGTCGCACAATTTTTAAAGTTATGAGGCTGCTTGGTGGGGTTGGGAAAAAGTAGAAATGAAGATTTAGTGCATCCAACAGCTCTAATACTTATGTACCCTAAAGGGAAAATGCAACTGCTATGTTGGTCATTATTTCCCAGCAGTTTGGAGTGTCTGCCTTCACCAAGACCCCCCCATGCTCTCACTGGAGGAAAGTTGGGGAGGAGGAGAGAGATCCCCAAAGGGCCTGATTATCTTCTCCTCCTTGCACGTGCCGTGCCACTCTCCCTCCCTCTCTTCCGATGAGGCCTGGATAGAGCATTCCCACTCTGTGCTGAGGACTGGTTGGAAAGGTTTGACTGATGGCCTCCGGCCAGGGCTATGATCCTTTGCAAACTTCTCTCTGTCTCTTCCCAATGTAGAGAGAAGGAGACATGGGGCCTGGACAACTGAAGGGGAGGTTGGAGCAGAGCATGTGCTGCATGCTAACCAGGAGCCTGCCTATGTTGACTCTCGTCGCCATGGTAAAGATGAGATAAGCTCCCAAGCTCCTCCCTGAGGAAAACATGATGAACACTAACCAGTCAGAGTGGGAACAAGACAGACAGAAAGACTATGCCAATTCTGAAAGGCCCAGGGTTTTCCATACATATCACCGCGTACCTGCCCCCCAGGGCTTCAAATAAGTACTTAATAGATCAACAGGTAAGCCTGAGGCCAATGTTATTTCATCACCCTGGAAGACGAAACATCAAGAGAAAAGTCCCATGTGACTCCCAAGGCAGAGAGATTTATTTCTCTACTGCAAAGAATCATAGCTAAACCCAGTAATATAGTTTACATCTATATAATGTATTTTAACTAATTAAATCTCTCAAAGTATGCAAATAAGTTATATCACCAACATAAACCCCATCTGGGTGTTCCCAGAATGAGGAAATAGGAGAAGATGCCTGATCACTGATGAGAAACAGCATTCCGTGAGTCAGCAATAGCCATTCTGTGCAAAAATCAATACGTAAATATCTAAACTGGCTACGCACGCACACACACACACACACATTTTAACTGGCTATATATATATATATATATATATATATATATATATATATATATACTGGCTATATATATTTTATATATATAAAATAATTATATATAGGGGTGAGCGAAAGTAGATTTACAGTTGTCCATATGGAAAAAACTCAATAATTAATAAATAATCACACAATAATGGTTTCGCACACTCACAGCTGTGAACCCACTTTCTCCCCACCCTGTGTTACATACATAATAATGCCCTTAAAGACAGGCCATGTGTGGATCAGCATGGACACCACCTTACAGAGGAATGCCAGCCACTTACCTCTAGTCTGGGCTATCACATAGTTATATACTCCAATATAGATTTGGGACATTGCAATTTATTTTATATTTACTATTACCATTAAATATTTTCAGGGCTGGAAGAAAGACATTTTACAGTAAAATATTTTTAAAAGTCATATTTCATTTTCACACTTTGCCCAAAATAAGCAAAATTATGGACTGCTTCAAAGAAGATAAACTATAGCTCCCATTTCTAAAAGTATCATGAGGGGAGTTCTACACAGTAAAACAATGAATTTTTGGAGCAGCCTAATTTTTTAAAAATGCAACTAATACAAAATGTGCAGTGATGTTTCTCTTTGGTTTATTAAGGAGTAAGTCCTGTGAAATGAGATTTACACTCTCCAGCTATGAATGAGAAATGGGGTGGGAGCCGAGGAAGGATCTGAATCTACACCTACTATAATGACCCAGCATAAGTTCTGACACTAGGTGTGACCCTGGCAATCGTATAAATATATTGTTCTCATTTGTTAATGGGGATATTTTTGAATGCCACATATTAGACCAGAACAAAGGAATATTTGATGTCCTATATTCCTATAGACATTTGGTTCTTAATAAAATATACATTATTAAATTTATCTCATTTGTTTTTGTTCTGTTTTGATTAAATTTGATCATTTCTTACAGCAATTAATTTGAGACCTTTCTTCGCTATTTTAATTCAAAATCACATCATATCTAGTGAACTATTAAAGTTCCCACAGTAGGTTACAGTTGTAAAATTGCATCATATTCAGAGTACAGTGAGCCCATCTTCGCCTCACACACAGAGCCAGAGTAGCTATGTATGGTTCCGGCAGGTAATTAAAAAGTCTACAGGATTTCTGGTTCCCAGTCCAGCATGTAAGGAGTTTGAAAGTTGTCACTCCCGATAACAAGTCAGGGAAGTGAGGTCACAGGGCAAACCACTGCCTCAAAAACAGAGAAAACAGACAGGAAGATACAGAGAATCACAACTTGCAAGAGCAGAAGCCTCCACAGGGAGCCCGAAGCCGGGTGGGAAAACCTGAACTATAATTGAGAAGTTGCTGGAGGTTATTTCAACTTTGAAAGATAAAATCTCCAGTCATGGTGGGGCCCCGCATTTTGTGAGTTTTACCTCCAAGAGATGGAACAAGTTCTTACAGTGAATATCAAAGGGAAAAAAAAGGCCCTGGCTGGTGTGGCTCAGTGGATTGAGCACTGGCCTGCAAACCAAAGGGTCACCAGCTCGATTCCCAGTCCGGGCACATGCCTGTGTTGCAGGCCAGGTCCCCAGTAGGGGGTGCTCGAGAGGCAACCACACATTAATGTTTCTCTCCCTCTCTTTCTCCTTCTCTTCCCCTCTCTAAAAATAAATAAATAAAATCTTTTTTAAAAAAAAAAGAAGAAGAAGAAGAGAAAAAAAACCCTCATGCTGTTGGCTGGGGGTGGGGCAGTGGGGTGGGTTGGGGGCAACAGAGCTCTTTAGAAACATACCAGAGCATCCTGTTCTTCTTAACAAGGTCTGTCCTCAAGACGATCTATTTAAGGAGCCTAAAATATTGGTGCTTTATCCGAACCTAACTGGCCTTGGAAAGGGAAATAGCCAACTTCAATCCACTGTAGCCATCACGTCCCAGCTGAGGGGGCAGGGAGATGAGCAGTACTGGTGAAGTGCACAGTTCTGAGGCACAGCCTCACTGACAGACTGAGTGCTAATCACAAGACCAGGGGACACTCGCCTCCCACCTGCTCCTTACCACCACATCGGTAAAAGCCTATTTACTGGGGCTCCTTTCACTCAGTACATCATGTACAGTTATCAAAAATTTACAAGGGACACTGAAAGGGAGAAAAAAAAAAAAGAACACTTTGAAGAGACAGAGCAAGCATCAGAGCCAGGCTCAGATGTGGCAGGGATGTTGGAATTGTCAAAGATAAAAAATTCTTGAAAGAAGCCAGAAAAAAAAAAACCCACTCTATCTATAGAGGAACAAATATAAAAATTACATCTAACCTCTCAGAAACCATGCAAGCAAGAAGAAAGTGAAGTGAAATATTTAAAGTGTTGAGAAGGAAAAAAAAATTCACCTAGGGTTCTATACCCTGAGAAATTATACTTCAGAAGTGGAGGAGAAATAAAGATTTTCTCAGACAGAAATTGAGGGAAATTTTTACCATTAGGAATTTTTCTGCCCTCTAAGAAATGTTAAAAGAAATTTTTCAAAGAGAAGGAAAATGATATATATCAGCAATTTGGATCTACATAAAGAAAGAAAGAGCATCAGAGAAGGAGTAAGTGAAGGTAAAATAAAAACTTCGGTTTTCTTATACTTAATTGATTGAACAACAGTTTATTCAAAATATAATAGCAACAATGTATCCAACTAACTATGCTTATGTATAAGTGGAATAAATGGCAGAACGACTCAAGGGACAGGAGGGAGGAATTAGAATTGTTTTGTTATCAGAAGACACTTAACACTACCTTTGATGCAGTACAGAACTATTTGAAAATGGGTTAATTATAAATGCATATTGCAAACTCTAGGAAAATCACTAAAAAAGGCGGGAAAAAAGGAAGTTGTCTTAGTTCATTGCAGCTACTATAACAAAATACCACAGACCAGATTTCCGCTTATAAACAGCAGAAATGCATCGGTCCCTGTCCTAAAGGAGGGGAGTGGCAGCGTGGTTGGGGATCAGAGTGGCTGGGCAAGGGCCCTCATCCTGGTCACAGGCCTCTTGTAGCCTCACGAGGTGGAAAGGAGGCCAGGAGGCTCTGTGGGGTCTCTCTTACAAGAACACTAATCACTTCCACGGGGGCTTCACTCTCACAACCTAATCACCTCCCACAGGCCCCACCTACTCATACTGTCACTGGGAGGGGGTTAATATTTCAACACAGGAGTTTGGGGGAAACACAAACATTCAGAACATAACGGAGGTATAACTGATATGCTAAGAAAGGAGAGAGAATGGAATCATGTAAAATGTTCAACTAGAACCACAAAAAGCCGAAAAGAGTAGAAGACAGAATCGGAGCAAAGAATAAGAGCAGTGAGTAGAAAGCAGTAACAGACATGGTAGGAAGCAGTAAGAGAAAGATAGCTGAAAGTCACAAAATATGTGGAGATTAAACAACATTTTAAAATGACACGGGGGTCAAAGAAGAAGTCTCAAAATGTTTAAAAATATTTTTAACTAAATGAAAATGAAAACACGGCTTATCAAAATTGGTAGGATGAAGTATAAACAGTGCTTTGAGGAAAATTTATAGCACTGGGCACATAAATTAAAAAAAGAAGAAAGATATTAAATTAATAACCTACATGTCCACACGGGAAAACTAGAAAAAGAAGAGGAAATTAAGTCCAAATTAAGCAGAAAGAAATAATAAGAATTGGAGAAGAAATCTATGAAATTGAAAACAGAGAATAAAGAAAATAAAGAAAACCAAAAGACGGTTATTTAAAAAGATCAGTAAAGTTTATAAACCTCAAGCCAGGCTTAAAAAAGAAAAGGAAGAAAAAGAAAAAGAGAGAGAGAGAGGACACAAATTATTAATATCAGAAATGAAAGAGAGGGCATCACTACAGATACAGATCTTTTGGACATTAATGGATAATACTATAAACACTCTATACCTACAGATTTGATAACCTAGATGAAATGAACCAATGTATGAATGATACAATTTACCAAACCTCATGAAATAATAATAACCTGAATAGGCCTATATCTATTAAAGAAATAGAATCAATAATTAATAACTTCCAAAGCAGAGAGTACCAGGCCGAGATGAATTCTACCAAACACTGAAGGAAAACATTATAACAATGCTCTACAATGACTTTCAGAGGATAGAGGCAGAGGAAGTACTTCTATCCTCTGAAAGACATTGTAGTCCAGCATTACACTAATACCAAAACCATAAAAAGACATAAGAAAGGAAAACTACAGACCAATATCTCTCATGAACACAGATGCAAAAATTCTCAATACTAGAAATCAAATCCAACAATATATAAAATAATTATACGCCATGACCAAGTAAGATTTATCCCAGGTATCATGCCTGTTTCAAAATTCAAATATCAGCTAATGTAACTTCTCACATCAACAGGTTAAAAAAAAATCACATGAGGCCCCAGCAGGGTAGATCAGTTAGAGTATCACCTCAATGCAACAGGATTTGGGGCACATGGAGGAATCAACCAATGGATGAAAATGCATGGATAGGTAGAACAACAAATTGATGCTTCCTCCTTTCTCTCTCTCTCTCTCTGTTTCTCCTTTCTCTAAGATCAATAAATTTAAAAAAATTTAATGACATGATCATATCAATAGATGTATTAAAAGTATTTGACAAACTCCAACACCCATTCAGACAAAAACTCAAAAAGCTAGGAATAGGGAGAAACTTTCTCAACTCAATAAAGATTATCTATTAAAAGTCTATAGCTAACATCATACTTATGGTGACAAAATCAAACCTTTCCCATTAAAATGACAAAAAGCTCAAGGATGTCCCCTCCTACCACTCCTTTTCAACACCATACAGGAAGTAATAGTTTAATGCAATAAGAAAAGAGAAGAGAAGAGAAGAGAAAGGAAAAGAAAAGAGGTATATATATTGGGGAGGAGGAAATAAAACTTTCTTTGTTCACAGATGACATGACATGTTATGTAAAAACTCCATAAGAATCAACAAAAAAATACTCCTGGAACTAATATGCAATTATAGCAAGGTTGCAGGATACAAGGTTAATATACAAAAGTCAATTACTTTTCAATATACCAACAATGAACAAGTAGAATTTGAAATTAAAAACACAATGCCATTTACATTAACATCCACCAAATTGAAATACTTAGATATAAATCTAACAATCTAACAAAAATTTCCATATTCATGGATAGGAAGATTCAATATTGTCAAGATGTCAGTTCTTTCCAACTTGATCTATAGATTCAGTGCAATCCCATTCAAAATCCCAGCAAGTTATTTTGTGGATATTGATAAAATGATTATAAAGTTTCTATAAAGAGGCAAAAGATCCAGAAAAGCCAACATAATATTGCAGGAGAAAATGTTGGAAGACTGACACTACTCGACTTTAAGATGCAATTCATTAGAGCTACAGCAATCAAAATATTGTGGTATTGGCAAAAACATATACAAATAGATCAATGGAATAGAGCAGGGAGCCCAGAAATAGACCCGTATAATTATATTTGACTGATCTTTAATAAAGGATTAAAGGCACTACAAAGGAGGAAATACAGTTTTTTCAGCATATAAAAACTGCATGAACAGTGGGTGACCCACATGCGAAAAAATAGGAATCTAGACACAGGCCTTACACTCATCACGAAAATTAACTCAAAATGGATCACGGACCTAAAATACGAAATGATGAAACTCCTATAATACAACATGGAGAAAATCTAGGTGACTTAGGGTATGGAAATAACTTTTTAGGCAAAACACCAAAGGCATGATATATGAAAGAAATAAGTGATATTCTGGACTTCCTAAAATAAAAATGTATGCTCCGCTAAGACTATGTTAGGAGAATGAGAAGATAAGCCACAGACTAGGAGAGAATATTTGTGAAAGACACATCTAATAAAGGATTGTTATCCAAAACACACAAAGAACTCTTAAAACTCAACCACACTCATGTGAACAACCCGACTTTAAAACTGGGCAAAAGACCAGAACACACATTTTACCAAAGAAGACACACAGATAGCAAATAAGCACATGAAAAAATACTCAATATGATATGTCATTGGAGAAATGCAACTTTAAACATAATGAGATACCACCATACGCCTATTAGAATCATGACAATCCTAACGCCAAGTGCTGCCTGGGATATGGAACAGGAACCCCCATTCACTGATTGCTGTTGGGGATACAAAATGGTACAGCCACTTTGAAAGACTGTTTGGCAATTTTTTACAGAACTAACTGTACTTTTATCAAATAATCCAGCAATAACACTTCTTGGTATATAGCCAAATGGGTTGAAAAATGATGTCCACACAAAAACATGCACATGAATGTTTATAGGAACTTTATTCATAATTTCTGAAGCCCAGAAGTAACCAAGATGTCCTTCAGCAGGGGAATGGATAAACTGTGGTACATCTGGACAACGGATTATTCAGTGCTAAAAAGAAACAAGCTATCAGGTCTTGCAAAGATGTGAAATACCTTGAATGCATATTACTAAATGAAAGAATCCAATCCGAAAAGGCTATGTGCTATGTGATTCCAATTATATAACATTCTGGAAAACTATGGAAATGGTGTAAAGATCAGTGTTTATAGGGACTGGGGGAGGGGAGACGAACAAACAGAACCCAGGGGAGTTTTAGGACGGTGAAAATACTCTGTATGACACAGTAATGGTAGATACATGTCATACGGTTATCAACGCCCATAACATGTACAACATGGAGAGTGAACCCTAAGGTAAACTACGGCCTTGGGTGATATCGAGGTGTCAATTCTGTTTCATCAACTGTAACAAATACACCAATTGGTATAGGGTATTGATGGTGCGTGAGACTTTGTACATGCGGGGCTGTGTACATGGGAAATCTCTGAACCTTCCACTCGGTTTTGCTGTGAACCTAAAGCTGCTCTAAAATAAGTTCATTTTTTTAAAACTCGTTTTAATAAATGTATGTTTTTTTCCTTTTTAAAAAAGTCTGCAGCAAGTCCTTTGACCATCTCTTTCACTTTGATTTAATAAACATTTATTAGACATGTGGTATAATTTCCCATGGCTGCCTTCAACACATCAGAAACTAAGTGGTTTAAACAACAAAATGCATTGTATCTCACTTCTGGAAGCTAGAAATCCAATATCAAACTTTTATTGTCAAAGCCGGTTCCTTCTGAGGGCCCTGTGCCATGCCTCCTTCTTATCTTTTGGTGGTTTAATGGCAATTTTTGACATTCTCTCATCCCTAATTTCAGTTTCACATGGCATTTCCCTGTGTATGAGTCTCCGTTTCCCAATTTCCCTTTTTCACAAGGACACCAATCCTATTGGTTTAGGGACCCACATTATTTAACTTCTACTTATCTGCAACACCCCTATTTTCATTAAGGTTATATTCAGAGGTACTTACTGTTAAGACCCAACATATGAATCTTGGGAGACACAATTTGGCCCATGACACATGTCTATGTACATAACACTATGCTGGGCTCCACCGGGGATCCAAAATATTACGAGGCAACCGGCCTTTGAGAACGTGGCAAAACTTGTATTCGACCATAGCAATTGTACAATGGGTATCACAGGAAAATGAAGGAATTAGGGTGAAAAGTACTGATACTTCTGGTATGGTTGTAAAGGAGGGTGTTAGAGACCACTTACAGACGGGGGTGGACCACTAATGAGTGGAAAACTTATGAGAAAGTTTCCTAGAATCAATGGGGATGGAGTAGGGACCCACCTGATGTCAGT
This sequence comes from Mormoops blainvillei, assembly GCA_004026545.1. Classification (NCBI taxonomy): domain Eukaryota; kingdom Metazoa; phylum Chordata; class Mammalia; order Chiroptera; family Mormoopidae; genus Mormoops; species Mormoops blainvillei. The sequence goes on from PVJD01005098.1 coordinate 88,897, forward strand.
AAGTGGGCAGGGTGGGAAAACTGCCTCTACGGTCCTTCCAGGCTCTTCCAGGCTCTTCCAGGGTCTGTGAGTAGCTGGATGGCAGGCACGGAAGGGTCTTCTCTAGGGGTGCAGAGAGCAGGTGATAGAGCTAGAAAATCAGAGGTGAGGCCCAATTGCAAAGAACCCCAATGATAAATGAGCTCTGGGTGAAGCAAGGTCTCTGGCGGCTGGGAAGTGGGAAGTAAAGCGAAGAAAGAAGCATTTGAGATCTGTTTTCTTGGCAGGGGTATACAGGCTTCATGGGACAGGAAGTTACTGGTTCAACAAACATTTACGGAGCCCAATCTCTCCACAGGAGAGGAGCTACAAGCATTCTTTCTAAAGTAAAAGATTGTGCACAATTAAAATATCCATTTATAGAGAGATTAAGGCTGGGCCTGCCTGAGATGCGCATAATCTAAGGAACCTGGCTGACTGGCCTGCTTTTATCTGTTTGTGTTTTTTTCTTGCATGCCAGGTGCTCAAGTTTTATTCATGAAGAATCCTTGAAACTCAACTCCATCTTCACTCTTCAGCACACTGCACCCTCTCACACTCAGGGGACCACAAAGACAATGCAAATGGACCCAAAAAGGTTCTCCAAAGAGGATCTGGGTGGAAGAAACCGCAGCTCTCTAATAATCGTAACTGGCCCCAGTGATCAGAGATGCAGGCCCTCGAAGAGGAAAAGTAAACATAATTAAGTAAAATTGTATTGCTCAGATTTCCAATTACATAAATCAATGCTATTTTCCTCAATAGTGTACAGTGTACTGTAAATCACTCGGATGTATAGGCTTCAGGACTGACTGAGCCAACTACCATCCGTGTTCCATCGGCAGGTTCTCTATCTTTTGGTGTCAGCAAAAAAAAAAAAAAGAAAGAAAGAAAGAAAGAAAGAAAAGACAGTTACTTTTACATTCAAGATGAAATCACACTGTATTTTGAAAGCACATGTCATCTCAAAAAAATTATGCTTAGGCAGGATTTTCCGTATAAATAATTCTCTACTGGGCAATGTATCAGCGCCTGTTTTTTCATTCTCCCTCTTTTTAAAAAATTGGCTTTGTATTCTTTTTAAATAAAAGGATAAACCTTAAAAGCAAGTTTGTTAAGAAAAAACACACCTTTATTTCTGAAAATAATATTCTTTCTTAAAAGATTATAGTTTATCATCTAGGTTCCTGATTCAATAGAAAATTTTAACTCTTTTCTTTTAATAATACACATCACACATGATTATATGTATTAATATTAAATTTGTAGGTAGCTGTAAATAATCAATCAGCTTATTTATCCTTTTATCTCCTCTTGACATTTCATTTTTTTATTTTGCAAAGCCAGAGAATTTTAAATTTCTATTATTAGAGATCTTTTGCCAGAGTTCAACTAAATTAAAAAATAAAACTATCACTTCTCCTTTGTTTTGGTGTAATCATCAAAGCAATATAAGAACATTACAGAAAAGTTACAAAACAGACAATCTGCTATTGATTTCTACCTTCTGATAGAGCTAATGGGATTTTCGAAATATTTCCTCCTCGTACTTCCCTATGTGAAAATATTTCATTATAATTAGAGCGATTCCCAATTTGGTGTCCTACATTGTGAGTCACGAGTGATTTCTAGCAGCCGCGGTCATTCTTCCCAACACAGGCCCGAACCTCAAGCACAGAGGAAGGACCGCAGCCTTCGGCTCCGAGCTCAAAGCATGACGGCTCGGGAAGTGCCTGCGTCTCCTCGGGGAGACATCTGACCGCCTGGACCAAGAGAAGCACAATGGAAACCCCTCTCAAAATTATCCCTGGAAAAGGACCATGGGATCCGATTTGGGGTCGGGGGTCCAGGGTGAAGGCCAGAGAGGGGATCGAGACTTGCAACACAGCACATGCAGCTATCCTTTCAGGCCAGGACTGTGGCCTGAAGGTGGCCCGGCTGTGGCATGCAGTGGCCGGCGGCCGCCTAAGGGATAATTGAGGAAGAGCAAGCTGACAGGGAGAACTGTGCCAGGCACAAGTGGGAAACCCTTGGGTTAAGGTCGTAGACATGGAAATGGTGAAGAAACATGGCCCTGAGAAAATGGAGGTTTTGAAGTGACAAGGCTAGTCAAAGGAGTTTATTTAGAGGCTGAAGAAAAAATGACCCAAAGGTCAAATTCGCCCTCACTCATCATCTCAGGAAATCTTCCTCCTTCCTACTCACCCTTCCTTTCTGCTGAGCCTCCTCTTCCCCAGACGCACCCCAATTTCTAAGAAAGGAAGAGCACCCACCCGATCGCCAGATTGCTCAGAGTCACAAAAGACACGCAGCGGTGGGCGGGGTCACTGGGGCTCTGAAGGAGGTGACATTCTTATACTACTTTCTCCCCATTTCGCAGAGTTGATCAACTCCACCACCCGTGGCCCGTGCCACATTCTGCGTGTGTAGGTGAAAAGCTCACTTGGGCACACCTGGGTCTCGGCCTCCCTGTCTCACGTCAGGCACATGAGTGTCTGGCCCCTAGGACAAGGCCTGGAGGAGTGGGGATCAGGGGAGGGCAGCGCAGGGTGGGCCAAGAGACCCCACTTAGCCCCCAGCCCCGAGGCCTACCAGATTGGAGGGCCAGGAACTTGTCTTACCACCACCGCTAGACCCCACATCCCATTCAGGTATTTTCCAGGGTCTGTATCTTCACCTTGGGAGGCCCGCAAGGCAGAAAAAGGAGGACGGGACAGAGTCACGCAGGCCCGGGTCTCCAGTGGTGACGGCGCAATGACAGCCCCTGGTCTCCCACCAGCTTCTAACTGACAGTCTCCTCATGGCCCACCCATCTTTAAAACTAGAATCAATATTTAAAATTAGGAGATTCCACAGAAAAATTCTGAATTTCCATCTCCTTTGAAAAAAAGAAAAGTTATGTCATCTAGGGTCACACTGGACCCTAACTCACAGATGGCAGTATTTGGAACAGAGTGGGGATGTCCCCTGAGGGCTATTTTCCCTCAAGGGTCCCCACCTCCAACCTCTCCTGACCCCAAGACCAAAGACAGTTAGTTGGTTTTTATTTTCCTGTTCGGGCTGATGATTTTCTTAGAGTGGCTAAGAGATGGGTGTATTTCTTCCACTCGTGTCTCTAGAAAAAGTGGAAGCATGAAAGTTAGATAAAGGGACCGTGTATTTCAAGAAAATAAACATATTCCTACAGACTTAACATGAAAAAAAATTTCCCTAATTTTGTTTTCCCTCATTAATTGAGGCATGTGGTGAGGATACCACATGAATGAGGTAACACATAAAAGTGATTTTTTTGCTTGCTGAAAATTGAAATAGTTTCTGTTTTTCACACCTATAAAAAAAGAAAACCCCAGAAAGTTTGACTCGAACAATTACCATTATTTTTATTATTATTAACTACTAATTTATGCAGAGCGCTCCACTGAAAGTTTATTTTTTGTAAAGATCATGTAAACCTTTGTGGCAGGTTTCATTCTGCCCATTGTACAAATAAACAGCCTGAGGGCGATTAAACACTGAGTCTCCAACCACAAAAGCAATAAACAGCCAGCTAGGATTTGAACCCACGTCTGCTCGGCCCCACCCAGCCCAAGGTCTTCCGGGCATTACAGGGCTCTGCTGACTGTGCACGGCAGGACCACAACAGAAAAGCATCAGCACAGTATTTTTGCATGTTGCTTCAAATCTATAGATTGTATTGTATAAATATTAAAATGTGAGTCAAAACCTGCATGAAATAGAATATTACTAGACTGATGAGGTTAGTTACCGTACTAGTTTCTTATGCCCAACCACTGGCAAGGACTAAAGAGGCACGTTGCCAGTATCTATTTTCAGTGGGGCCTTAGGATCCTATCGCCGGGCTGGCCCAGACTTCTTCAAATCGCGTTCCACAGAACCCTTAGCATTCATCAGAGGAAATTCAAGGTCACTCACCCCTCTTCTGAGCCAGAACAATTCCACTGTTTCCCGCCCCATTTGCTCACACTTCCTTGTAACTGTACATAAGAAGACATTTGACAGCAGCAACGAGGTTGAAAACTACCAAGCTAGTCCAATCTCTTCCTTTTGTAAAAGAAAACAAAAAACATGAGATTTTTAGAAAGCCAAATTGACTCCCTTCAAATCCTACACAGCTGTTAGAGGGAGAGTTGGATCAGCAGCTCCCTGAGAGAGCTACCGTGTTCAAGGCCAATGCTCTCCAGTCTCAGGTTACACAGGGACCCTTAGAAGTATGCACAGCAGGGGACATTGTGATTCTGCACCGCACTGGGTCACGCCATTTCTCTGGTTAGCACTTTTCTCCCTAGTGTCATGCTTGATTTTGCATGTGCCAGCTCTGGAAGTTGAAGGATAGTGCTCATTTTTTCCTAGGAACATCAAGGTTTTTGCGATGCATCCACTTGTTTCATGCATCTCTGAATTCTAGATAATGCTCACTCCCTTCTAAATGCAGCGTGAGCCCTCATCACCCACCGAATTTGGTTTAACTTACATGGGGAAGGCCCCTTCCGTTACAAACAGTATTCCATAAAATTAGGTAATAAAAAAGTAATCTGGAATATGTTAAATTAAAGAAGGAAAAAGTTTTTAAAAAGCACTTGAAAAAAGAGCAGATAGGAGAATAATTGTAGTAGGATCCTTCATAATGCTGAAATGTGATTACCATTTATCATCATGCTAAGTGATATGCAAAATGTACTGATAATTTTGACCAAGGTCAAACGTGTAATTTAGTAAGTCCAAACATGCCTATAGCTATCTTTTAGGGCAGCACAGCAGCAGACTTTGTCACAACTTTGGAGTTGGCTAAGAGTCCCAATACCGTAAGGACTGACGCCACCCACTCTGTTGATCCAGAAACCGAAATGCTCATGATGCCACAGCGAACCAGCCTTACTGCCCTTGCTCCTAGCATATCTAATGAATTTAGGTTTCTTACGTTAACTGTAGCATTTTATTACAACCCTTCCGCATTTGCCCCACGGTCCAGAAGATAGACAAGCCATCCAACGAAACCATAACTTACCACATAAAGAAATCACGCAGCTCAGAGTCTGCCCTCGGCAGGCTGCTTGCTCTCGGCCATGTCGCTAAGTAACACCAAAGCCGCCATCTCAACTACTGGTCAATTCAGTTAAACACCTGATTCCCTACTCTAATGAAGCCATTGTTGAACTACGTCAATCAAATCCGCTGTCCAATGTAGCATCACATGATTTCCGCTCTACTGTCTGCAAAGTAACTCAAAGGCTAAAAATAAAATTCTGCCCTTAATAACCCTAATGGGGCGGGGTCCCGCTGACTTCTACCTCAGTGTACACAGCTATAAAGTGAGAAGTTTAATTACACCCAAATCCGTAAGAATGTTGCTAGAAATCTACATAAGAATACACATCACACCCTGCTGACAGGCTGAAATGTTTGTTGCCTGCATTGGGTAGAAAAGGCGATGCTCCTCCACGCCCCATCCTCTGTCCCCTGCTTTGCCTGCTGATGAATGGAGAGAGCCTGCGGCCCCGGCAGCTCTGACTGGTCTGGGAGCTCAGCTGCGAGCACAAGGGCAGGTCAGAGCAGAAGGACCTAAGGGGCCCCTTATGTTAGTCCCTGGCGTGGACCCTGAAGTTCTGGCAATTGGTTCTGAGGACCTTGAAGATGGAGGAAATGGAAGAAGAAAAAAACGCACAATTAAGAAGTTGGTGAAGGTTCTTTTCAGGGTAAATTCAGTTACCTCTGGTCCTTCTGGCACCTTCTCAACATCCCCAGATGCCCTCAGCTGTGCGCAGCCCCAAAATGAATAACCTACGGGGTCTTGGACATTGCACTACCTTCCAGACATTTTCCTCCTTCCCATTCCCTCCTGCTGCCTCCTGGGCCCATCAGAACTCCTCTCATGATAGGGAATAACTTAGAAACATCACTTCTCATAATGCTTTGCTTTAGCTCACCTCCTAGATGACAAGTCCTTTGAGGAAAGAAACTCTTACTCCCTCAATGCCTCACACACACTGGCTGAGCTCAGTCATGTATCTATCATCACTGGGAGTGAACATGCCAAGAAGGGGATGAGAAGGGCTAAGCCACGACTCTCTCATCATCCAGGCTTGTTCATACGGTGGTGACAATGTCCCAAAAGTAGTCAGAGAGAGCAAGCCCCAAATGCAAGTGACTTTCATGCTTGTTATCACCCCATTGGCCAAGGTAAGTCATATGGCCAAGCCCAGAGCCATCATAAGAGGAAACTACCCCAGGGTTTGGTATAGGGAGACTTGAAAAATTCAAGGGCTGTTATTGCAACGTCTCTCAGGTGACCCTGATGCTGGTGGTAGAAGTGGCGATGAGGATGGTGAGCAGTGGGTGGATTTTCATTGTATTTAATAAGTGAAGCCAACAGGGCCAGGTAATTGACTAGGGTGGAGGATGAGGAAAAAGGGGGAAAAATGGATGAATTTTATGTTTGGGACTTGAACAAGTATGTAGAAGTTGAAGACATTTGTTCACAGGTAGAAGACAGGGAAGCAATAATACCTATCCTTTGTCTCTCCAACTGTGTACAACACTAATTCATTAAATTTTTAGTTTCAGAATGCTTACAAACTCTTAAAAGTTGTTGAGGATCCCAAAGAGCTTTTATTCACCTGGATTTTATCTATTGATTAATTTAACATTCAAAATGTAAACTGATACATTTATAAAATATTTTTACTTCATTTTTAATAACAATAAATCTATTACATATTGCCATAAAATAATTTTATAAAAATAACTACTTTCTAAAATAGACAAGAGTCACGAGAAAGGCATTGTTTTATAGCTTAGCAAATCTCTGTAATATCTGGCTTAATATTGAGATGAACACAGCTGAATTCTCGTGTCTGCCTCTGCATTTAATCTGTTGAGATGTTTGTTTTGGTTGATGTAAATGAAGCAAATGTAGTCTGGCAGAGATATTTAGTTGGAAAAGCCGAGAGCATTCTATAGCCTTTTCAGATAATCATGGGTATTCTTCGACGTTATGCTAAATCTCAACAGGGGCCATTTCTAAAAGGTTAGTTGTGAGACAGTATCTGAAACTGTATGGATGAACTTTTCCCTACTTGGTTCTAATAAAATCCATTCCTGTGTACTACACTTTGAATGGGTATTTTACTCATGCATTACTTATGTAGAAAAAATTGGTCCACTAATTTATGCAAATATTCCAATTGTTGACTCTGTCACTTTATAATGTTCCTTAAAAAAAACCCACATTCATTAATATTATCACAAATCTCACCAAAAACGTTTTTAAGCATTGGGATGCTATCAAACTCATAATGGCAGATACAAAATTTTTCAAAATTCTAATTTCACTTGAAAGCTCAGATTTTATCTTTGGCAACAAACGCTGTCAAGTTGTTTTTCTAGAAGTCACAGGCTCCCTTCATTCATTTTAAAAAGAAAATGCCTGCCTGGTATCCCAGTTTGAATAATCAGTGTGTCTGTCAGATGTTTTCAAGTAAAAAAATAGTGTTTCAAGAAAAAAACAGCGAGTGCAGCTCACGAGTCAATCATATAACCGCATCTCCCCCGGGCAACCATTGTCCATCATTGGGTGATAGAAATGGTTTATGTGTATCAATACTTCCCATTTTTTCATGCATAACGTTAAAAAGAAGTATACTCAAGTCTCGTAGAATTAATAATTTTTAATGCTGGATCAATAACATTCTTAAGTGAAGTTGATATTACTTTTGTTTGTATGTGTTTTTTTCTGTTGTTGTTGTTACTCTCTGCATTTCGGTGGTGAGCGATGCAATCACTGCTAGCCCAGCGTGGGGCCACTGCCTTGATTCAAGTAAAGGCATCAACAGTTTGTCCCATCATTGCTTTGACACCATCAGCGCCAAAGAAAAATGACATCATGGATAATAGTTTTGACCCAGAGATCTTCCCCTTAACTGGTCTTGGGGAACTCCGTAGTTGTGTGGGTCACACTTTGAAAACCAACCCATCCAGTGCAAATTTATAGAGATGAAACTTACATATTTAGAGATATAAATTTATAGAGATTTTGCCTTTCCCATGCCCTCCCACTAAGTGCGAGAGGAAACATCCGCCTCATCAGCGTACCATAAAAGTAAGTTTTATCTTTGACTAGTATTAGACACACATTCATGAAACCAACTTGTATGTACAAAACTAGTCAAAAGAAGAGTAAAGGTGAAAAGCTAGACATTCCCAGATGAAAGTTCAGGGTTCAGTTACAGAACAGCTTGGTCTGGGCACACAACAACACCCCAGTGCCATGCTGGAGAGAAAGGAGGTGTGGGGTGTGCGAACCATCGGACTGGTGTGGTTTTAGATGAGGACCACTCTTGGAAGCTGAATTTTGAAGCTTAAAAAGAGACAAAGATTGAACAGAGAAAAGACCTTTCATACAGAAATTATCGTGTAAGCAAAGGCAGAGCCTGACACGGAAGGTAGAATCTTCCTAAGAACACCAGCTCTGGAGAGCCACTGGCCTAAACTTACATTCTGGTTCTGCCACTTTTTGCTGTGTAGTCGCATGACTTTGAGTAATGCGATCTCTCTACGCCTCTGTCCTCAGCCATAAGGTGGGTCTAGTAACCGTGCCCGTTCTATGGGATGATCATGCGGGTTCACGTGATCATGGGTGCAAAGTACTTCACCGAGTGTCTACCCCGTGGCGGGCTTTCCCTAAACTCCCCCAGGAGCAGTAGTAGTAGTGGAGGAGGCGGGGGGCAAAGCGGGTAAAACTGGGACAACTGCAATAGCAAAATTAATTTAAAAAAAATTTTTTTTTAAAAAGCAGGACTTGACAGGACATGGAGGAAGGACCGCAAAGTGAGACAGCAGAGCTGCAATGAACAGTGTTCAAGAGGATTCACTGAATACTCAGACACGACCCACGAACGCAGGGAAGCTGAGAGGCAGCGAAAGCAGACTGGGGGAGGCCTAGCCGAGAGGTTTGCATGCAACCTGTCACGCAGGAAGGAGTCACTTCCTTCCTGGAAGAGTGAAGTGATTTAAAAAAAAGTATTTGAGGAAAACTTATAGTGGGACCTGAGCCCAGAGATAAGAAACCCTGGTGGGAGGGTTTCAATGCAGGCATACCAAAGGCAGCAACCTGTAGGTAGAAAGGTTTTTAAAAGTCTCAAATAGAAGAGATTTCACAGATGAGGCAAGCAAGACGGGGAGGAGAGAGGAAAGAGCCCTAGTCACGTGGTATAGCGGCCTATGGCCCAAGGCGTGCTCCAGCCGCCCACTGCTTTTCACGGTTACCCTCTAAATGGGTCGGTAGGCTTCTATGTCATATTCAAGTGCAACTGTTTCCTCATTTGGGGTTGAAGATTAAAGACACATGCTCGTGTGCACTCACACGCACAGTTTAAGATACTTAAAGCTCTAAGTTTACCCTAACACCATTAGGAGAGGTAACACTTTAAAGCCCCCTCCCTGATGACTCATCAACCTCATTGCTTGACGCTTCCCCCTAGTGCATCCTTTATCGGAAGTTCTTCAGTTCAAAGCGACTAGAAACCAGTTCCTACCAGCTCAAGAAAGTGTGTGCATGTTGCAAAGGGTGGGGCCGAGGACCGAGGGCCAAGGGGGGGGAGGGGGGCGTTCCAGCCCTGTCAAGCTAACTGCAGTCTTCCCAATGCAGGATCCCTTTGACCTGAGACTGAGGCTGGAAGGTGAGGGCACACCCACCCGCGCCCCGCAAAGGGGATCCCAGTCAGGCTCCCCCTGCTCCTTCCTTGACCTCTCAGTTCACCTGCGTGCTCCTCCAGGAAGCTATTTCCTGAATCCTGCACAGCCTGGCCTCTTCCCGCATACCGAAGTGCCCCCTGCTCCCTTCTCCAGCACCTCCCATGGCTCTCTGTGGACAGCTCGTCCTCCGGAGTGGCCCGCGGCATCTCTGGGAATACAGAAGCTTGGGCACCTCTCCAGACCATCAACTAACTAGGAGTCTGCATTTTAACAAGTTCTCAAGGAGATTTTGATTCAGATTACAATTCAGAAGGAGCCACGATTTAGAGAATTGGCCAACTTCATTGTATGGCAGTTGCTCCTCTACACATCTCCTCAAAGACGGGCCCTTTTTTGTTGCCAGCTAAGCTCCTTGCAGGGGACTTGCTGTATAATAGGTGCCCAATAAAGGCTTGCTGGACAGATAAATAATGATGAACATGTTGAATGTGACTTGATCTCACATATTTACAAATGATTTCTAAACCAGAATTCAAATAGTTGTCCAGTAGAAGATTCATTTTATTTTTGTCCGCAGCAGAAACATTTAAACATATAGAAAATAAATTCATTTTAAGGTACTTATTTTTAAGTGCTTACTTACTTATATCAGCCACACCTCTTTTTTTTTTAATGGAAAACTCCTCTTTGGTTTTAAAGAAGAATTAAAACTATTCAGCGAGTCAGAAAATGCATAGGCTCTAGGAATAAAACCATCAAAAATATATTATTCTTTAATTAGGCCTTAAATATTGACCAATGAATCTTTATGACAATTATTGACTTTGTAAATCTCACCCTAGATTAATGTGCAGTAGAAACTGTGCATCTACATTTTTTTCAATCAATATTTGTATTTGGGGTTTTCCCCTTTCTATCTTTTCAACAAACAGGGAAGTTTGTCATTTTTTAAGGCATGAGGATTAGGCTTTGACTAATTGGAAGACTTGCCCTTTATTTAAATGAAACTTGTTTGCAGTTTCATCATCCGTGTGGATCGAGAGAGGCAGCCGACCACCCCATCCATTTGGATAGAAAAGAATCAATGACTAAAGAGACTGACAGTGTTCGCTCGTGAAGGCACTCTGTCGTTATATTGTTTCTCCAGTATTAATTATCTGCGTGAAAATAACTCACTGCGCTGCACTGCTCTCTGCCCGCTCTCATCCCCACCAGCCACCTCCTGGTCGCCTCCTCCTGCTCGGGCCGTCTCCCTGTGTCAGCAAGCGCTGTGCACCGATGTGTTCAGCGGCACCCTGGGAAATCATGGCTCCAGGCAGCCGAGACCTATTTTGGCTTCAGGCTCCTTCTGAAAGTGCAGTTAGCTCACATCCACACTGCAGGGAAGCCTCCTTGGCAATCCTGGCATCCCTTCTCTGGTCAGGGTTTCAAAAGATAGTGCCAGCACCTTGTATATGAGCTTTGAGAGGACATGCGCAGGGAGATGTCCTCAACAGGTCACTAATGCCACAGAACTAACAGAAAGGGAGGGGGCGGGGAGGAGGAGAGGAGGTGGGCACTTACTGGGCCACCCCCATTTGTTCTGCGACAGGGTTCCCACCTTGGCACCTTAGCACTGAAGATCGAACCATCCTGCTCGTGCACTGTCACCATAGTGAAGGAGACATGGACTCCGATGACACTGACGCGCAGGCCTGACTTTGGCCCCAGAGACGCAGGAACACTCAGTAAAAGGCAGGGCAAGCGGACTCGGGGATGTTCAGATGAGGGTCAATGCCACGGGGTTGCGGCATGAGGGGTGTTCAGGAGCTTTTTCTTCTGCTTGAGCTGCTTTGGCAAAATAGGACACACGGGGTGGCTTGAACACCGCACATCTGTTTCTCACAGCTCTGGAGGCTGAGAAGTCCAAGGTCAAGGTGCCGGCAGATTCATTGCTGCTGAGAATTCTGTTTCTGGCTTGCAGATCCTGCCTGCTCTGCCCTCCTGTGGGGGTGGGGGGGCAGAACTGGTATCTCTTCCTCTTGTTAGAAGGACCCTAATTTCATCATCACCTCATCTAAACCTAATTACCACCCCCCCCCAAAGCCCCACCTCCAAATATCCTTGGAGGTTATTTTTTTGAGGGGACACAAATAGTCGGTGACACTGTAAAGGGTTTGCCTACTATTAGGTAAAAGGCTAAAACAGCCTTTTCTTTTGTTTTTTACCCTATGTCAAAGTCATTTTCTGGAGTCTTTGCATAATCGCCCTTTAAATGGTTAGAAATAGAAGTTCATTTTGCAAGATGCAGCCCAGGCCTCCTTCTCCAGCCTCAGGGCTCCCCTCTGCCCACTGGGGTCCCCCAAACTAGTCTTCACACATGAGCCACTCCCACTTACCCTGCACACCAGGACATCCTTCTCCCCTCCATCTCCCCTGGATGCACCTCCTCACAGCTCAGGACCCAGTTGAGCAATATCCCATTCTTCAGATTGGCACACACCCCTTGGCACTTCCCAGCACTAGGCCTGTCCCATTCACACATGACCATGTTATCCTGTAAGCCCTCTCTGAAAGGGTGCCAGTTACCATGGCATGCCAACACAGAGCATGCACCTGCCTCCGGCCAGCCTGCAGAACTATTCATGAGATAACCGTGGTTGCCCCTGAAACCCAGTTATAATAATACATGAAAGAAAAGATTCATGATACTCCCCATCCCTTCCCCTCCTGCTCTCCCTGGGAAAGGATGAACCAGCTTTCCGTGCCTGGTGGAAAGAGCAGGGAAGGAACAAACAGTCAGAAAATGCCCGTTCTCATGGTGGTCTCCCTCTCTTGCCCTCTCTCCTGTCCCCCCTGGTCCTGCTGCGGGGAGGTATGTGTCCTTTCTCTGCAGGGGATCCCTATCCCCTGTCCTCCCACCCTGAGCGAGAAGTCCTAAGACAGATCTGGGATCTTTAAATGCTCCAGGTCCTCCTCCTCCCTTCCCTGTTGGCATAGGCCCTTCAGTATCAACTCCACTTTGGGGGTCGCAGCCAACCATCCCCACCTCCACTGTCCACTCAACATATTCCAACTTTTGTTTTGGTCACTCCTTCCCCTTTAATCTCCAGTAGAATGTGTTCTCTTGCCCAGTCTTCAAGTTTAAAACTAAAAATTCACCCCTCAACAAAGTCACATTGCCTGATGCAGAAGCGTGAGTTCGTTTCTTGCCCATGTTTTCTGCGCCTGACTGTAGCACATTCCAGGATCTTCTCCCACATGGCCTCGACATGCACAGCAAACACCCCATGGTCTTGCATGGAGTAACTCTACCGTACTAGGCACTCCAAATATGGTTAAGATGGTAAATTTACTTTGTCTTATTTAACCACAATTTTTTCAATACAAAAAAAAATTTAAGTTAAAAAAAAAGTATCCTGAGGTCAGAAGCCTCTATGGTTCCCTTCCTGGTAGCGCAGGGTAATTTTCAGTCAATAGCTCCAACCCCTTGAACCTGAGAATGTGATCCTGTTTGGAAATAGGGTTGTCGATGTTGGAAATGTATTCCAATAATTAGTTAAAAGGAGGTCATGCTGGACTCAAGTGAGCTCTTAATCCAATATAATCGGTGTCCTTAAAAGGACAGGAAAAGGCACTCAGACAGACACCAGGACAGTCATTTGAAGATGGGGGCCAAGATTGGAGTGACGCAGCCACAAGCCAAGGAACGCCAGGAATTGCCGGCAACGTGGAGAATCCAGAATAGGCAACGGAGGATTATACCTTAGAGCCTTCAGGGAGAGCCTGGCCCTGCCAATACCTTGCTTTTGAACTTCTAACCCCCAGAAGTGTGAGAGAATAAACTTCCGTTCTTTCCGGGCACCCTATTTGCGGTATTTTGTCATGGTAGCCCTGGGGAACTAATATACCATGTATGCCGTAATGCCGCAGAATCTTTCGGGAATTTGCTTCTGTGTTACACAAAATTTAACTTCCGCCCTCTGCCATGTCCCTTCTCACATAAGCACAAATGCAACAGCTTTGTAGTAGTGACTCTTCGTGTTCGCCCAAAGGTTGCCTGTGCCTCTGTGACATCACCATTTGTCCCTTTTTTTTTTTAAATCAACACAAGCCTAAATCCTTTGGCTGATCCATAATGACCAAGTTCCCCGAGTCTCTGAGTCATTTTCGTTATTTTTGCTTTACCAACTCCATTGCTACAATGTCCTTTTCACACCAAAGTGATAAGAACTGAAAAGGATACTCTAAATGAGACCCTGCTAGTCCTTTTATATCATAGTGGAATAATTCTCTTTGACTCGAGTTCAGCACACTCTATTCGCACCTCGCAAAGCGGTTGGTACATTTTTGTATTGCTTTATCTTTGTGGCTTCAAGTACTAGCTGTAGTCACATAGGAGCTGCAGACGGCTGGAGGTGTAGAGGCTATCACCCATCTGCTCTCTGCCTCTCACTTCATCATTGTCTGAAATCACACACTAATGACATGTATTTAAAATATGCACTTCATTCGATATTGCAAATTTCCACAGTAATTAGGTCAAGTACATAAAGAGAAGCTCCTTCCTCTCCAAGCGTAGGGCAGCAACAAAAACGGACACTTACTGAACACCCGCCATGCCAGGAGCTTTGCGGATGTGAACTCCATACCCCATGCAACATAGATGTTATTGCTTTTCTTACTTTCATTTGGTGCATGTAGACTCAGAGCAGGAACATAACTTGACCCAAAGCCATTATTAGTTGGTATCAGACCCAGGGCTGGAATCCAAGTCAGCACAACTCAAAGGGCCACACAAGCCCACAGTCAGAGGACAGGGGGCATTCTTCTCTTTGGCCTGAGGAAAACAGAGACCTAGAGAATGCCAACCACAGACAGGCAGCGTGGGATGTCTGAAAGGGCACTGCACTAGGAATAGGGGACCCTGAGCACTAGAATCAGCCCTTCTCTTAGCTTCTAGACGCCATAAACTCCTACAGATCGTAAGTTGAGTTCATTTAATTTACTCCTTGCTGTGTGATGTTGAGCAAATCACTGACCGCTTCTGGGCTTCAGACTTCTCTGTAAAAGAGGGGGCTTAGAGACGGTGGTCCTTGAGCTCGCATCTGAGTGAGCTCTGAGGCAGGAGTCCCGGGGTGGGCAAGGAGGGTCCATTCCTGTGTGCCTTTAGCGCCTGTGTATTGTATGTGCTCAAGGTTCCTCATGCTTAGCGCAGAATGTTTTCAATTTCATAGCAATTTTTTTTCATTTCAATTTCTTAGTTCTCTTGGTTTTCCCTGGAGTGGAGGACATATGGCAAAACGAGGAACAAGAAGGCCCCCGCTGCCTCTCTGTCAAATTCCCATGCGAGAAAAGCCAAGCCACACTTGTGCTGCTGTGTCAGCGACAGGGGGACACTGGGAGGGGCCGCTGGTCCAGTTCCTGCAGCTCAGCTAGTCACCCCTGACCAAGCACAGCAGTTACCATGGCAACCATTGCACTGTGCTCCATGGAGGCCATGGGTCACCACTGCAGATGCCACCACTAGCAGACGCACGCCCTCTCCCCTCCCAGCACACCCTGACTCAGCAGCACCGGTCACACGCACCAGCCACCAGCCACAAAGCAATCAGTTAGTTCAAGGTCAAACGTAGAAGCAAGTATCTCTGGCCGTATCTCTTCCACACCCAGAATAAGCATTGCACACACGACGGAGACCTGTGCAAGTGATGGAGGGCATCCCCTGGGACGCTCCTCAGCATGTCACATGGTAAATATATCGGATCCAAAGAGAAAATGAGGAAAACACCAACATTTCCACCTTGAGCTGTGAATTGAGAATTATACTCAATGCAGTTTGAGGATGTGGGTCTTAGTTTTGCAGCTCCTGCCAGTGCCTTTAATATGTATACAAATTACCTGCAGATCTTCTTGAAATGCAGACTCTGACTCTGAAGTCTGGGGTGGGGTCTGAGAACCAGAATTTCCTACCAGCTCCCAGGTGACACTGCTGCAGGTGGTCCATGGCCCACACTTGGAGCTGTGAAGCCTTAGATCACACTAGCGCCCACTGCGTGCCAAGTTGCCCCTGCCCAATCACTGCCATCTATCACTTCAATAAGAAATCAGAGTAAGTATTAGCTGATTTGGAGCACACACTTCTATAGGGCAGGGACTACATCTGCTTGGAATAAAGACAATAGTTACAATGCACGGAGAGCTCGCTCTTTGTCAGCACACAAACACACTCACCAATGTGAGTGCACAGACACACTTACATCCCCCTACAATGGCCTTTGCAATGGAGTCGTCACCTCATCAAAAATTCTAAAATAAGAGACCTGAGGCTCGGCCCTGCCCTGTGACTTACCCAAGGTCACACCGTCAGTAAGTGGTCAAGGCAAGACTTTAATCCATCTGTCTTGCTCAAAACCATATGCTTTTCTGCCACCACACTGCTTCTCCGCCCATCTCCACATACACGGCAGCACACGGAAGGGCTTTGTGTGCACTGCTTCCTGAGAGCAATGATCTTGCCGTGAGTTTCTGTGTCCCCCAACTGCCACTGCTTTGGGCGGGGGGACACTAAGAAAACCCCAAAACAGGAAGAGTCTCCACATGGACCTCTGACGAGCCCCATGGCTATTCTGGGTTTTTATTCATTGAACAAGCATTTATTAAGTGCTCCCCATCAACAAATCATGTGGACATTAAGAGAAGCAAAAGATAGAGGCTCTGCCCTCCTCGTTCTAGTTCCCAGCCCTGATTTTCAACGTCTTCTTCCCTGAGTCTCAGACGGGATCGCCATGTATACCCCGGTCGCGGCCCAGACTCTACCATGAGCAGGCTTCGGCCACGACTGTTTCCCCTGCACTGGTAGGGCAGGGTGTGGCACCTAATAGCACTTGACCCAAGCACAAGCACCCAAGAGGACTCCTCTGCCACCTGTGTGTTGGTCACAACAGGTCGGAGGTGAGAAGGAGGAGGGTTGCCTTAGAATCATGGCAGATAGGACCTGTACTGCCCGTCAGGAGCTCCAGAGCCAATTCTGAGAACTAGAATGTTTGAATCGTGGTACTGGGAGGGAGTTTGGAGACAAATTTCAGAAATTAGGTAATTCTGCAGTGTTTGAAATGCAGTTTCATCATAGAATTCTTTCTTCCTATGCCAGGATGCATACCTAAAGCTCAAAATAAAAGGTAGGAGGTCTCAGGTAGAAGAAGGTGAGGTTTTCAGACTCTCAGCCCTTTTGGCAGAAACTAAAGGACTTGCCCGTGTCTGGTATCTCATTAGCGGCAGTAGGAGGGTAACAATAGTACAGACAGTCTTTTCAGTGTCTCGCTGCCTTCATTCCACTCTCCCCACTCACTTAGGGCCGTTTCCAGAGAAGTGGGTTCACATCAGCAGGGCACAAGCTTTGTGTTCAGGTAGATCTGGATTTGAATCGTAACTTTACCACTTATCATCCATGTGACATCAAACAGGTTGCTTTTCCACTTTGTACTTCCATTTTCTCATGAGTACACTAGAAGTAATTCCCCTGTTTCTGGGATGTTGACAAGACATGAACTTAAAACTCTTACACTACAAAGGTAGGCAAACTGTAGGCACCCCAAAGTCAATGGCTTTGGTGCATTGCTCTTATATGAATAGACCTGACTATAAAAATGATCTCCTTTCTGGAGAAGTTTCACTCCATTTCCGCAGACCCTACTCAGGTTGAAGACCATGCGGCCTCAGACATGCTTGGCACCTGCAGGAGAGACTTTCAGCCTGGACTGAAGGGGGCTAAGAGCACATGCCAGAAAATATCTCAGCCCCCATTCCCACCCTAAACATCCTCGAGATAAACATATGAGGGGCCAGTGGTGCCACTTATGATATCCAGGTCGGGGGTCAGCTCTAGCGACTGTCGAACTAGGGCAGGGGTGGTGGTTCTCTACAAGGCATCTGCCTACTACACCTGGGAGAACCTTACTATAGAGAAAATCACCTTACTGCTCTGCTCTGTGCTTTATAAGAATTTTGTCGAGGTTTTTATACAGTTCATCCAAGCATGCTTTTGAGGAAAAACTTCATAATAAAGGAACTGGAGGGTTGGGGACAAGTACCTATTACACGCTTATGTCATACATGGATTACAACCCACGGCAACTACAAATATCATGGAAACACACAATAGATACGGACTCAAACCCTGATTCCTGTAGACTCTGCTAGATATTGAAGATGAAGGTAAATGTGATGTAAGGGGGGAACATCAGATCTGCACTGGGGTTATCGGCCATTTCTCTCTGAAGGCAAAGCCCACAGGTGTGGTTCCACGCCCCCCGCTGGAGC
The DNA here is from genome assembly GCA_004026545.1 of Mormoops blainvillei. Classification (NCBI taxonomy): domain Eukaryota; kingdom Metazoa; phylum Chordata; class Mammalia; order Chiroptera; family Mormoopidae; genus Mormoops; species Mormoops blainvillei. The sequence continues at coordinate 106,927 of PVJD01005098.1, forward strand.
TCTGAGCATCGGGTCATCAGAACTGCTGAAAGGCAGAACGATGGGAAGGGGCAGATTCCGGCACTGTCCTTGCAGACTGACAGAGCCAGGATCTCGGAGATGGGCAGCTGGGGACCTACGCATACGTCAAGTAAGCTTGAAAACTTTGGAAATACGTTTTCAAATAAGCTTTGAAAACTCCTTTGTTGAGGGGTAATGGCTATTTGCCCCTCATTGCTCTTCATTAAAGAGGAGTTTACCATCATTACCATTGCTTCGACTTAGCGACCTGGGTGTTTCTAAGGAGAGATGGCTTGGGTGGGCTGTGACATGGGTCACCAGAAGCTTTGGGCAGCCAGAGACCCTCTGGAAGGGAGAGAAGGGGGGAAAGTGAGGGTGGAGGAGAGGTGAATGCTCTCCATTAGAACCTCCAGGTGCAGAGCCACCAGGCTCTTCCTCTCTGTGATGTAGCCACTGTAAAGACAGGAAACCACACCTGCTTAAGTCCCCCTCCCTCATTCTCCCCATGAAGTTCAAGTGCATTCTTAAAGTCATAAAGATCCCAATTTCCTAAACTGAAGACCAGGGAAGTCCATTCAATTGTTCAGTTTTTGTTAAGTGCTAGGGGGTCCCTCTTTTCTGCTGCGGGACAGCCAATCATCCTTGGATGCATTTGTCCATGGCTAAATATTTCTCACACCTGACCTGCTGTCCTGCATGGCCCCGGCGTCATTCCACGCCAGGGCTTCAGAACCTCAGCTGCACAGGTAATCATCTAAGGAGTTTTTTTTTTAATGAAAACCCCTGGGCTCTACCTCCAGAGGCTCTGAATTAATTGGTCAGGGGTGTGCCCTGAACAGTGGCAGTTTTAAAAACTGTGCAGCCAATGAAGGTTAACAGTCACTTCTCCAGACCCAAGAATAGCTACACTGAAAAAAAAGAAAAAAATGGCACCAGTGATGCTCAACACTGACTCCATGTTCAAATCACCTGGGAAGCTGTAAAACTCACCAGATCCTGGACGTCAGCCAAACCAAATAAATCAGAATCTCCAGGGCTTCAGACTCAGTGTCAGTAGTCTTCAGAACCCCCCAGGTGATTGTCACATGCAACCGGGACTGAAAACCACAGGTGTGGCCCCAAGCTATCACCGGAGGAAGAGTGAGTGCTTGGCTCTCTGTAGAGGAAGGGAGAGGAAAGTGTTCTCCACTTACATGCCCACTGCAACGAGGGGCTTTTTCTCAGACTCCGCTTCTACTGCATCTATTTGCCTATCTTTTCTGACTGTTCACCGTTACCCGCCTGCCAATATTTGTGCATAGGCTCTAGGAGTTTACAGTCTATAAAGTATCCCACCTGCAGACCTAAACAGGGCCATTATCTAGCACAATGTTGGCATGATTGCTTCCGTATTGCAGAATGATTTTATCTGCTGGTCTTTCACTCCGTCTGTGAGAGAGATCACCCAGCGAACTGGGAGCGAGCTAACAAGACTGGCTGAGGGGTTTCATTTGAAATTTCCGGACACCTACTGCCTACCGTTAGTCTTTTCTGAACATTTGGGATCATTGCTAACAAATTTCCTCAGTAAACTTTTTTTATGTGGATATTTAGGATCCTCTATTTTTGAAATCCTAGAACTACTTTATTACCCGTTTAGCACACAAACCAGATTTTAAAAGGAAAATCTCTGTAACTAACTAAAAAGCAAGGTATATACATACATTAAGAAATAAAGGTCAGGGGTGACGTGATTACTCAAGTCTGTACAACAAGACTGATTCGCCAATTAAAATGGTCTGCAATTCTTTAATTCCTGGATTCATCAGTATCCCAATTGTCCTCATATTTATTTTTGTTCAAATTTCCTGATAAAACAAGACAGCTCATTCTTCACTTATGAAAACACTGGGCTTTGGTTTTACAGGGTTTGCGGTCTCCCTCCATTTCCCTTTATACCTGCACACTTCTGGTTACCTTACATGCAGCTCTTTTCCCATGGGGTAGGTGATGGCAGGGAAGGGACTTTCTGGAACTGTCGGTCCCTTTTCTACATAGTGACCATTCTAATGAAGTCTCAGTGCCGTGCAGTAGAAAATATTAAATTGGTTAGTTGGGAGATTATCTTTAGAGTTTGTGTGTTATTAGTTGCAAGTTAGGTGAATACTAGCGACACATTTGAACACATTCCTCCAATCGTCCCCTCTCCCCCACCAAGAGCATGTGGCCTTCCCTCTGGGCAGCCTTCCTCTCCAGCTGCATTCAGTCAGATGCAGAATAGCTGGGTCTAAACAAAGAATTACACAAACAAGCCATATTTACAGGAAGCAACCTGTCCGTGAGTTATGGTGAAGGACTGAGTCAGATGGCAAACAGGCCTACGATTACTAAATTCCGCTAAGTGACGAGAAGGAAGGAGTAAAAGAATTTTCCTCTCACACACCATCCTATGGCATACAGAGGATTCCTAATAGCCATGAATCTGGTGTTTCCACTGTAGGAACTTCTTAATAGTTAGGAGCGGTAATTAGAAAGGAATCAGCATAGAAGCTATGCAAAAATATTATACTAGCAAAAAAGAAGAAAACAAATCAGAAGAAAACAATGACCGAAATATGCCAGGAAATAAAATAACCCAAGAGCAAAATGGTTTTTTATTTTTTAATTTCAAAAATATTTTAAAGGTTTTTTGTTTAATTTTTAAGTATAAAATGTCATAGAAATATGTTTGAATGTTTCGAAATTCACTGACAGTGAATGCAAAGTTTTGTGACACCTCTTCTGAGAAACTCTTCCACCAAATAGAACATTTGGATCTGCTCCAGGAGCTCCTTAAACTCAACTTGGTGCAACCTCAGAAGAAGAAAGTCACCTGATTTAAATTTCAGAATACCACCAGTGGAAATATCTGCCTAAAACAACCTGTCCCTTCTTGCATAGGAATTGAATACATATATTTCCCATGTTGGGGGTGAGGAGGGTATTGGGAATTGTTATACTTGTTGCAGCTCCTTTTTCTTCCTTTGAAAGAAGGGACTCCTGAAAGAATTGAAAACCAGCAGAGAAGGAGACCTGTTCGTCAGCCATATATGAAGTAGCTGAACACATAGTTCCTTAAATTGCCCTTGTGAGTCAGATCTGCAAGCTGGAGCAGTGACCAGGCCTCCGACGCGGCCAACCACACGGTAGGGATGAAAAAAACATAGGAACAACCGTGCTAAGAGTTTCTGATAAATCCACTCCTAGATTAAGTTGTGACTGATAATATTCACAAACCAAGGAGAAAGAAAGTGAATCAATCCTTAAACCTTGTTTTCATGAAAATCTTGCTTTCAACGTACCGCTATTAAACCCGACACTTGGAAAGACTGTCTCCATAGAATTTTATTTCTACAAATAAAGTCAGGAACGCTCATGGGTATGTGTGTGGTGAGCTTGAATAGACACAAGGCAGGAATCTTAGCATCCCTAATTATAGGTTCTATTGCTTAACCAGTGAATAAACCAATTGAAATCATTTCAACAAACATTTATTGAGATTATTTAATATGAAGAGATCTGTGATTTCACAAAGCTAAATATTCATATGACGGTGAATATTATTTCATGATAAATTAGTTAAGCGCTAAAAGAGGCTCTAATGAACTCAGAAAAGATGTTTTGTTTGTTTGTTTTTAAAGGAGAGAGAAATTTTAGTTTTTGCTGACTGGCGGTAACAAATACAGTCAGTTCTACCATGATGTAATAACATACCGGTTCCTAAATATCACCGCATTCTGCACAATCACACAATAAAAACCAGTGGGCTTATGGGGAAAATGAGATCAGGGGACAAGACTCAAAACCTCAGTCAGTGACATGTTAAGAAAATTTAAAATAAGAACCTGTGAAAAACAACAATGTGAATGTTAGTGAGATGGCTAAGAAATCATATGCATAACAATAAATATGTTACCTGACCAAACGTAATGTTGTGGGCATCAGACGGCCGCTGCTTGTGAGTTAGTGTGAAGGGGTAGAAGGAAGGTTGGCTGGACAGGATGGGAAGTCGTTACACCTTTTACCTTGTGCTCAGGTGTGGCTCGTCACACAGGTGGTGAACTGAGGCAGGCGGCAGGTCCTGGAGGTGTGTGCCGTTTGTGTACCCTGATGGTGCGCCACACATTTCCCCAAGGGAGGAAAGGGGCGATGCCCCACCAAGTGCCTGCCAGCTGCTATTGCCAATGCAGTTTCCAAAAACTTGTTTCCTGTATCGCGGTTCTCTATACATATCAACTGGGTGAAAAGCTTCTATTTCGCATTTTTAAAAAAGTAAATATGTGATTCCTTAGCCTTGAGCAAACATTGATCTCTGGAAAGATGCGGCACATTCACCAGATTGTTGGCAATACCCCTGGGCACACCACCAAGTGACCCCCAGAAGTAGCCAGAACCCAGACCGAGACTCATAATCATAGATATTTTAGTTGCTATGTTCTGGTTTGAGGCAATGAATCACGTGCACAGAGAAAGTGTATTGTTTGTGGAATTTTTTAGCCATGGAAACAATAATAAAATCTATTCATTTGTTCTGTGCTTGAGAACTAATAAAGATTATTAGTTGTCATTGGGTCAAAGAAACTTAAATATCCACTGTAACCCTGGAAAAAGATTAGCATTTAAGTTACAGTTGCTTTCCTAAGACAGCAGAATGTTATCATCTGTTTTCTTTCATTAGCCATTAATTAGAAGATGTGGGGGAAAAAAAATTTTTTTTAAAAGAGAGGAACAGCCCCTTGCTCTTGGCTCAGATCCCAAAGGAGCAAAACTACTGTGCGGGTCTGCAGGGTGGCAGGGGTTTGCGGGGCGTGGGGTGGGAGGTGCTCCTCCCAGAGGTCATCCTGTGAGGCTTGGTTCAGGGGCTCTAGTTTTCTACATTTGCCCATTTCTCTCTGACAAAATCGCACAGGAGCCAACATAAATGAAATTCACTTTGCGTTCCCATTGTTTCCTAATATATCGATGGCACTGGAACGAATTCTCAGTTTGAAAATAGGCGTTATAGCCATACTGTTACATATATTCTTATTCCATTCTTTTCAAAACAACGCTCTTTGTCATCTACCACAAAGCTGATCTGGTTAATATTCTTGTCTAAGCAACTCAAGAAATATAATACTCCAAAATATCATTTGTGATTTTAAAATAACAACAATCACGTCACTATTGCTAAGGCTGGATCGCTGCCTCACCCCTGCAGTAGGTTCTGCATTCCTCAGGCTCCAAAGCACTCTGGTTTAAAACAGGCCTGTGGATCCAGAACCATGGCCCTCGGCCCCCACCCGAGGGAGGTTTCCTTCATCCCTGGCAATGAGGGCCACTTACACCCAATTACCTTGTGCAGTGCGTCTACTGAAAATAGCGTCATGTGCGGGAGGAGGCAGCTGAACGTTGAGTAGCACCCTGCAGTTAATCTTCCTCTCAGACTCCTTTCGCTCCCTTGTACAGCCCCTTGGAACAAAACCCACCCTTTGTCTTGATTTATCCGTTTAACATTGACCATCTCACGTCTAATACGTGGTGGACATTTTGATACAACAAGCAATTGAAGCAGATCCTTTAATATTTATGTAAAAACCTAGCTCTCCCCATACTACCTGAATTATTTACCCTGAGTGAGTGCACATGAAGTCACAGGCTGATGGTAGTACACTTTTTCATGTGGGTTCAGGTTCCAGTAAAGCACTGTGCCCGCCTGGGAGTGGTGAACGCCAAGGGCACTGTCATTGAGTCTACCCAAGCCTCCGTAGGAGCCACACTTTCCTGGGATATGGCGGTCGAAAAGTAGAAAAGAGAACCCAAGCCACAGAGCTACGGGATATCCTGCACACATTCCTCTGCCAAGGAACACAGGTCACCCAAACGATGGCACCCAGCGTGAGCGCCATGTTGACGCTAAAACCGATGGTATTTGCCTTGAGATAACTCCACTAACTCCTCTTTATAGATTTTGGCTTCATTTGGCTTGGCTGTACATAAGTTATTCTATGGGGTTTAATTCCTACAAAAGAGAATATAATCCAACCTTCTGCTATAAAGGCAGCTACAGTTTCATTCCCGTGCCAAGCAGCAGGGAGGGAAATCAAACAGTTGGCCCCCAGTGAATTAATCTATATGCCCCAGTTTCCTAACACTGAGCACGCCTCAGACAATAGACTGGGTTTTAACTCTTTCTTGTCAAGTCTTCAACATAAGCAGTCAGATTGCATTCTTCTTCTCACTTTTCACCCCATTACTCACAAAGAATATCTTTTCCCATGAAACCTGAGTTAACATACTCGGAAACCAATGCTGGAGTTTGCAGTAAAAAGTCAGGTCTCGCCATCAGAGGCATATTAGCATACAAAATATTTCTATAGGAAGAAAAAAAAATCTGTCAATTGCAGGAGCTGCACGCTATTGTCTCAAATGTTGCTGTTCTCCGTCAGAATGTTCACCCACCTCTACGTGGAGATAATGTGAGTGCAGAGCACGGCAGCCTTTTATAGCGATTGTGGGCCCCGTATAGGAAGGAAACGCTAAGACTACATTCCAATTAGATTCTACGGAAATGGGAGGAAAGGTCTTTTAGACAGAAATCAAGACAAATAGGGGGAAACAGTTAATTACTGCACACTTTGCAAAAACTGTTAGTTTCTGTAAACCACACTTAGGAAAAAATAAATTCCAACACTAGCCCGCACTGTGGTATTGTGAAGAAAACTGGGTAAAGAAATCCGAACGAAAGAGAAACAGGAGTCGCTTCACAATATCCTGAATTTATCGCATCCCGCCCAGCGGTCAGGTAGGCAGGCAAATGAACAGTTAAAAGGCTCTAGTGAACCATAATCCCCAATCGTTATACTTAAATGGCTCCTCTCAATATAAAGGAGGCTCTTCAATAACCATAGATCTAATTTCTGTTAATTTTATGTAACTCTAACAGAGTCATTAACATTCGTGGAGCCCACTCCACATGCAGCCCCTCCCTCCCCTGGACCCCTCATTTCTCCTACAAGCGTATCTCTTGAAAATTTAATTATTACCAGTGGAATTCCTGCACTAACTAAAGGCTTTTGCAATCAAATCAATAGTTGATGAAAGAGTGGTCCGAAAAAAGCCATGTTAAATGCATTATCCCCTTCCATTTCCACGTCATCCGTGGGGCTCCTTTCATGGTGTTACAATTGGAGACCCTCAAAATAACATCACTTTCAGGGAGTTAAAATGTCTAAGTGTTACCCAGAGGTGGCTATTATATATTTATAAGGGCTCCCCTATATGCCTCTTTCTGGATTTATTAAGTGCTGGAAGGATCTGTTTGGCTTATACCAACTACCACAGACTGATCTGAGAAATCAAAGAGGAAATACCCAAGTGTAGGTCTGGTCAGGAAGGAAATGTCTGTGGGTATCGAAACTGCTACAAGGAGAGAGGCCGATTTTAGGTGTTGTTTAGAAATAGACATAAGTCGTCCCCTCCCCTTCTTGCCCCACTCATACCCCCCACTGTTCTGCTCAGATGGAAGAGCCCAAGTGCTGTGCTGTCTCTCTTTGTGCTTTTCCACCTACGGAGAGTCTCCGGCACAAAATAACGTGCCTTTGGGGAGAAAGAGATGCTTCGGTGGTGTAGTGTCCTTTGCTGCTATTGGTGAAATGGGCTTTGGTGCCTTAATTAGATGATGACTATTGCGCCAGAGATGGTTCTATAAAGAAAGCATTTTATCCAGGCCACGTGCAGTGTATAGAGCTCATGGCATTTTGTGATACTCCCCACATATGAACGCTTTCTTTGATGTGTGTATGGCGCATGTGTATTTTTAAAATGGTTACCTATTTCTCCAACAGCATGGTCAAGGGGAGTTGCAGACAGTGCGATGCGTGATTGTACCGTGGACATTACTGGCCTGCGAGGGCCCAGGCTGGAGAGGTAATTTAGATGAATTCTCTGGATAAGCGACCAGAGTCCCCTCCGAAAGGGCTGACAGCTGCATCCTAATATACAGGCCCAGGTGTGCACACAGAGTTCAGGTCCCCCCGTCTAAGTGATACGGGAAACGGTCACACATTATCTGGAAAATTTAGCCTGCCCCTATTTTCCTGCTAAATTGTCCAGATAATTACCTCAATTTTCTATTTCAGTTTGACTTAGAAACCTAGTCACAGGGTAATAACAGGTCATTGTACAGGGCGAAAGCGTATTTGCTTATTTATTTGTAATGCTCACTTATCAACAAGCAACTCCCGTGTGCCTCGCACTGCCCTCAGGAAGTTTTATTCCATCTGAAGTCAACACTTGGACTCCAGAAAGATCAGCGAACGTACACAATAATCCATTAAGGGCTGCGTTCCGTGAGAGAGAATATCATGCTACGAGGTCTGAGGAGCCAGAGCTCCCCGAAGTCTTCCTGGCGGAGAGAGTCTTGCCATAGACCCTAGCAGGTCCCCAACTTTCGATCGCACCACATAGATACATGTATAGGATGATATATGTGCCTATGTACATCCCCAGGCAAACTACTGCCGCTCACAGCCAGTGGTCGCCAGAGCCACCCGCCACAAAGGCAGGGGAGGTCACCCATCACCCCTGGTCACCCATTCGAAGCCCTCCAGTTCAGATACTCTGCTTTCAAATGTTGTATGCTGAGATCTAATTAGGCAGAGGAAAGGATATGAGAACAGAGAAGAAGCCTGTGCTGTAAACTCAGGCATAATTCTTTGGAGGGTAGATATAGCATTTGCAAAGACTAAACGTAACCAGGCAGCCATGCCCCAGGAGATGGTGGGGTTCAGGGTTTAGGTGTCCAAGTTCTAGAATGAGAGAGTCCTGGGTTTTAGGCTCTGTCCTGCCACAAGCTAGGTGTGTGACCGTGGGCAAATTATTTCACTTGTCCACACTTCGTTGTCCTAATCAGGAAAATAAGGGTACCGTTGTCCCTCTCTATTCACTCAGCCACCCTTATTGACTATGTTCTGAAGAGCAAATGAGATAATGTGAATAAAGCACTTTGCACCAATCCTGACACATGAAATGTTCAATAAATACCAACTATAACATTAGTAATATAAGTACTGTTATTAATGTCGCTAAGTGATGTTTAGAGCTACAGGTGAGCACTTAAGGGGTAGCAACGAGGGATAAAAATATGAGTTTTCAGAAAATGGGGATAGGCAAACATTTTGTGTATTTGCCAGCAGAGAAAAACATAAAAGGAAAAAGAAACAATTATTTCAGATGCAGCAGCTCTGGTCAAATCGGAGGAACAAGGAATGCTTAGAGTGGCTGTCCAAGGCCAATGAGGGCTCTCCTTTCGGATGACACAGTCAAATGCTTATCTGCAAAGAAGCCCGTTTCCTACTCTCCCCCACCTCCCCCTTCCCCCCGCGTAGGTGCGTTCACTTTGCAGATGCATGGACGAGCAGATAAAAAGTTTAATGCAATTGTCAAAGGAGCCACCCATCACTGTCATTCCAGCTGCAGTCTCTTCACCGAGCAATCTTCCAAGTGCCATCATATTAACATGGAGAGAAGAATAACGGATCATAAATATTTGAGGCCTGTTCAGCAAAAGTACAAGAAATTATCTATTACCCATTGTGCAGACAAACCTAAGTAAAAGTTAGTTATGGAATCTGAGATAAAATTGAATTTCCCTGAAATATAAAAGAACATAATTTGTAGCCTAGGCAGTTGTGACATACAAATACACCATCTCCGAAAGGAGAAAATAAATGATAAATTTTCTGTACCTAGCAGGGCACCAGGCACAATGTAAGTGATCGATGGAGGTCGGTGATAGATAGCACCTCCCTATTTGCAATATATATTCATCAAAAATTTCTCAGGAAGAAAAAAGGTTTGCAATTGAAAGATGTCATTAATTGTACATTTTGTCTTATTATTTAGAAGTAGACATTTCAGTGCCTAAAGTGAAATGTCTATAAAATACATTTATAAAGCACTTCATTTACAAGTTACTTTACGTCTATTTATCACTCTGAACTTCTTCATCTCCCAGGGAAAACTACAAGAGCATTTTCCCCTCCATTTTAGAGAGGAAGAAGTCAAACCTAAAGACACTTAGTGACTGACCATAGACCATGTGATTTGGAAAGCATCGGGCCAAGACTAGAACCCAGATCTTCCAGTACCCACTGCTTCTCATGTTTTCTTCTATGATGGAGTCATTATTCTAGGTGCAGTAGAAGCCAAGGCTGAGGATTAGTGAGCAAGCCTGTCCCCACAGAGCATCTGGGGATGCCCGTCCAAGCCAAGAAAACACATTAGGCCAAGTTCAGGAGCGTGAGCTCACGGACACAGTGGCGACCTGTGGAGTGGACTGGCTCCATCTCTTGTCCTCTAAGTGGGACGTGGAATATGAGCCCTGGGAAGCTCTCAAAGACACACTAAGGAGTGTGGGGTTTCTCCCATTGGTCACTGGGAGCCATCAGTTGGGTTCTAAACTGGAGAGTGACCTCATTAAACATGTGATCCAAGGTCTGGCTCGGGTGCTGCGGAGTGCTGGTTCAGACTCTGCTGGCACACCCAGGGTGTTATACGTACCCTGGGCTTCCCTCCCCAGCTTTGCCATTTCAGCACGAGTTTCCTGCTCTGTAGTCTTCACCCTAAGGTGGCTTCTCAGCAACCTGGTCTAGTGCGTAGGTTCTTAAGCTTAAAAAGAGTAACTGTTTTATGTTGTTTTTTTCTTAATGAAAGATTTTGTTTTCAAGTGAATGATACATAAAAGAGATATACTCGGAGTGAGGGGTCCTGGAAGTTCTGTCCAGCCCCTGCCTCCTCCCCCAAGGCAGCTCTGGAAGAGGCGCTGGGTTGCAGGGAGGAAAGTACGGGGTGTGGAAGGGAGATTCACATGGAGCACCTCGGTGGTGGTGGTGGGGGCTGTTTCATTTCTTGGTGTCCTTGACTAAAACACTTAATACCTGAGAACCTTACTTTTTCCACGTTTGCAATTTTTGTATAAAATAGTATTTGTCTTACCTGTTCATACATTAAAAGATCTTAAAGGTAAGGTCCTTTCTTCTAGGGACTAATGTTAAAAATGTGAAAATTCTCTGCAAAGTAGTGAAGTTTTACAAACGTTAATTGCTACATTCAGAATAAAAACATTTCACTGAATTCGATCAATATTGGTTGATTTTTAAAAAGAATTTTAACAAATGAATGGGCGCCTATAATTATTTTTAGCTACTGTACATATTTCCCATTATGGCCTCTCAGTAAACAATTCCCAAGGTTGTTGTATTAAAGCAAAAACAATATAAATGTAAGCAGCAAGTCTTGTTAAAGGGGAAATGGGCGCACGCTATGATGGATTTTGTGCCGTCGCTGTGGGATGCTTTGAAAGCATATTGCTGACCGAAAAACAAAAGGATTTATATTTGTCCTTATGCTTCGTGTTCTGTATCTGAGAAGCTGCAAGAAAAAATGCCCAAAGACTAAGGTAATGTGGATTCATTTATGTATTCAGCCCTTTACGCCCTGAGATAGAATTCAATGGGTGAATGTATTTTGCATGATTTTCCCGTAGAGCGTGCTGTGTTTAATAACATCTGGCACATCTGGGAGAGCCCCACCACATATCACGAGATGTTTAAATTGTATTGAATACTTTATAAAAGCAATTTCCATTCTGTTGTGTTCTTTTTGCAGATGGTGATCTGAAACAGTTAACAATGATAATACTCTTCACTTTACTTATTTGTGACTTATCACTGTTGTAGATGAAGGAATAGCGTTTATGAATCGCTGTTTCTATTTCCTGGGTTTGAGGCTGACTTCTCCTTAGACAGTACCTCAGAATTCGCATCTAGGTCTCTAGTGCCAGATGGAAGCTAGCATCTGTGCATGTGGACTTGATTTGTACCTGTAATAGTCAAGAAGAGAACTCAATTTAATAATGACTGGTACCTACGGAGACCAATGAACTTGATTCTTACGGTAATGGAACCAACACAAATACCCTTTGAAGAATGTGCCTGTCTTGCCCAATTTTAAATGTCCACGAATGCACATGTATTCAACAAGCATTGAGCAAAGTGGTGGACTCTAAGGGGCTACGCTGTTAATAAGACATACTTCCTATTCTCGGGGGTTACATACGCAAGCAAGGAGGAATTATTCTGCAATTACAGATATTTATCAAATGTCTCCTTCATGCCATGTATTATATTATTCAAGACAGTACAATTGTATTTTACTTAGAATATTTCAAGGTAACTCATAAAATATTCAATTTGAAGCTTGAAGGGGGAAGAATAGACTTTGAATGTCACTGTGATAGACTTAATAGAACTTAGTTGTCCAATAACCCTGCCAGGTAGAGCCTATATTGGCAAAGTGGGCATCCTGGTTGATAAAACGGTCATCCTTCACCAATCATTTACCGAAGACATCTCTGCTTTTCTGCTTTTACAATGTAGAGGCTAAAGTTTTGAGCTAGGGAAGAGAAATGAAACCAATATAAGTAAAGTTTCTTCTAATTCATTTAAAGGAATGTAGAGACTTATATTTGAATGATGGACTCTTTAAATCTCACTGCATATATATTCACATACCAAGTTAAGTGCTAAGATGCTTTTTATGTGTAAAGTCTAACCATATCATACTGAAATTGATTGTAAAATATGAGAACACACATTTTAATATATACGTATGTGTTTGTAGAGCTCTCAAATGTCTGTTGTCAGAATCTACAGGCAAGTGTTACTGAATTCATGCAGTAGAGAATGGGGAAGAAAAAAAAGATCTGTCAACATTCATCCGTTTGTTCATTCCATCATTTAGTCTTTAAAAATATTTATACACTAATTCATATAAATGTTTAAAGAGTATCTATTATGTGCTAAGTACTGGATGTTGGAAAGAGAAATGAATTAGGCAGCATCCCTGCCCTCAAGTGCATGAAAATAAATGCCTTTAATACAACGTGCTAAGAACTCTTGCCGAGGTAAGCAATGGATAGGGTGCTTTCAAGAAAGCTGGGAGATGACTTCTACCTTGGGGGCCTGGTAAGTGGTGGTGACTATGCAAGTTAAGCTTCCTCAGAGGAGAAAACAGCAGACCTGGGACAAATCAGCTACCTCCAGGCAGATAACAGGCATGAGAAGGCTTGGGTGGAGGCAGTATGGCTCAGTCTGCCAGTGAAGGCTCCTAGATGCAAGGGCTTCTTCTGTGTGGCTGAGGAGTGTCACTTGATTGGAGCATGGGTGATTGGAGATGATGGGCCAGAAATGAGAGACCAGATCATGGAAGGCTTGCATGTCTGTGACAGTGAAGAATTTGGGCTCCAGCTGGTACCCTGGGCAATGGAGGGTCAACGGAGGGCTTTTAATCTGTTCCATGTTCATGCTTTCCCTTTGTGATGGTGCCTCTGTAGTAATGTTGAGGGTGGCTTCAAAAGGTATGTTAGAGCAGGGGAATTGTATTGGGGTAGGTTAAATGGGGGATAGGGATGGGGGAAAGGAGGGTAGCTCAGTGAACACCAGGTTTTGGAAAACCAGATTCTTACCAGGGAGGGAAATAAATGGTAAGGGAAGTGGTATTTGGCTGTAGATGACACGTTTAGTTCCTGTCGAGGGTGAGGCAGTGTTGGACTATGTGGGGGTGGGGAGTCCTGGTGTCGGTTTTTGGCAGTACATGGCTCGCTGTGCCATGCAGATAGGAACATGAAAATGAAAAGCGCATGCATCCTGCAAAGAATTCACAGTCCAGTGGAGGAGGAGCTAGGGTCCGCACTCTAGAAGAGCACGCACCAAGGGTACCTCCGAGCGAAGGCAGGAGACAGCCCCACTTGTCTGTGCCTCCGGTCCCTCCGCAGCACTCGGTCTTCATGCACCAAAGTCAGGTGCATGGCCGTCGTCTGTCTAGAAGGCTTATCCTCAGGACCCATTGCCATGGTTCCCACTCAACAGGGTTCTATTTTTCCAGCCTGGCATAGAGCCCATCCAACCATCCTATCTTACATAAAAACATTTTGCTCAATCCTCTGTTGATCAAATAGAATTCATTTGCTTCAAGTGGGTTTGGAAGCCAACTCACAAAGCTGTTGGGATCTCTACAAAAAGAGATAAATGGGAGATTATTTTTCAAAGTTGTAAACGTGTTTGTGTGAAACCTGGTTGCCTGGTTAAGGCTCTTGCTCACAGACACCTAGAGTTGAGGAAAAAAAAAAAGGATCTTAAAAATGGGGCAACCCTTTGAAGACATAGACAATTTGCCAGAGACCTCACTGTATGACAACTATATATTTTATTCATACCTATAAATCATCTTTCTTGTGAGAAAATGGCATATGGTCATTAGAAGAAGACAAATTATCAAGCATGTGGTAGAGTGACAGTAGCAGAAGAAGCAATATCGATGAGACAGAATTTACAGGGTGATTACATGTGGAAACATCAATAAAATGCCAAGTTTAGAACCAGGTGGGGCCATTAATGAAGATGGAGACATCAGACTGGTGAAATTGTTGGAGAAGGAAATGTACAGTCTGGATGAGCCCTGTTTGAGGATGGTAGCAGACATCGAAGTTGCACTGCTGCGATGTCAGAGTGCGCAAGAAGGGAAGAAAGAGACTAGGTGCTAGTCACAGATTCAAAGTGAGTTTCAAAGCCTGGGAAGAGAGAACACCGCCTGAGAAATTGAGATGAGTAGAAAAGATGATAAAGATGGTTAAGAATTTGGACCCAGAGCCAGATGCCTG
>PVJD01005099.1:0-121654 GCA_004026545.1 Mormoops blainvillei
CCCCCCCCCCAAAAAAAAAAAAAAAACAAGGATAGGTTAAGGAGCCTCTGAGGCAACTTCAAACATACCAACATTCAAATCAGAGGTGATAGAAAGAGATGCAAAAAAGCAAGAAATTGAAAACTAATTTGAAAAAATAATGAAAGAAAATTTCCCTATTTTGGTGAAGGAAATAGACATACAAGTCCAGGAGGCACAGAGAGTCCCAAACAAGATGGATCCAAAGGGGACCACACCAAGACACATCATAATTAAAATGCTAAATATTACAGATCAAGAAAGAATCTTAAAAGCAGCAAGAAAAGCAGAGAGATACCTACATAGGAGTTCCCATAAGACCATTAGCTGGTTTCTCAAAAGAAACTTTGCAGACTGGAAGGGACTATCAAGAAGTATTCAAAGTGATGAAAAGCAAGGACCTACAGCCTAGATTACTCTCTCCAGGAAAGCTATCATTTAAAATCGAAGGGCAGATAAATTTCCTCCCAGACAAGGTAAAGTTAAAGAGTTTATCATCACAAAGCCATTATTATATGACATGTTCAAGGGACTTATTTAAGAAAAAGAAGAACATCAAATCTTTGAACATTAAAAGAGCAACAAATTTACAACTATCAAAACCTGAATATAAATACAACAAACTAAGCAAACAACCAGAGCAGGAACAGAATCATAAATATGGAGCTCATTTGGAAGGTTATCCTCAGGGAGGTGGGGAAGGGGAAGAATGGGGAAAAGGTACAGGGATTGAGAAACACAAACTGGTAGGTAGAAAATAGACAGGGTGATCTTAAAAACAGTATAGGAAATGGAGTAGCCTAAAACTTATATGCATGACCCATGGACATGAACTAAGAGGGAAATGGGACAGTATTGGGTGTGTGGTGGGGGGGAATATTGGGACAACAGTAATAGCATAATCCATAAAATATATTAAAAATAAATGGAATAACGAATCAGTGTCTCTCTCTTTCTCTCTTTCCTCCCTTCTATGCTCCTTCTAAATTCAATAAATAAAGACAATTTAAAAATCTGTGGACATGTTTTTGAATAACCAAAATAAGATCATAAGCCTTTTCAAGTTGTATTGTATTACATATGCATGTGTACATATACATGTATTTTTATTTTGAGGACTTTTTAAAGATCATTTGCATTTTTGTGAAAGGTAGTTGGAAATCTAAATGTGATTGGGCTGCCCCACATCAGAAAGGATACCAAGCATGCGAAAAAGAAAATATGGGCACAGAGGACAAGAATGAGGAGAGCCTTTGCTCTAAAAGAGAGGAGTCCATATTAATGGGCATCATAATAAATGCACATGCGGCCGCACACATCGGCTTATCTGCCTCTACTCCTGCCCTGTGTCCTGGCAACTGGGTTTTGATTAGAGTTAGTGGTCACCATATATCCATCATCACCTTCCAGTTCACTCACACACCAGAAGGAAGCAACAAAATACAAAAACCAAAGTCTCTTGTCCATGATTGCTAACTACTGACTAATATTCCCATGATGGATGCTTTGTCCTTGCACCGGTATCACAGATTGGCTGCATATGTCAGCATGGCACCTGCCAGCCATATTCATAGTGAGCTGCAAGCCTGCCACCAACTATTATAAATGTAGGAGGACCCCTACCTGTAACATATTTAAAACGCACGTAGTTGACAGAGTGAATCTTAAGTTTGAGGGTACCCTGTGAAACCCTAAACAAAAAAGTAACTTGTAGAATTACTTGAACACTTGGTTGCTTCTAAATGCTTTGTGTTTATGAAATGTCTCCAGGAAACTAGGCAACTAGTGTCTCCAAGTTTAAAATGTTGTGACTCTGAGAGTCTGTGAAAATCCAAACACTATAATATCAACCTTGACAATTATGCACATTTTTTAGTTAGTTGTGAATATCCTCCCAGTGTTCCCTGACAGAATTTAGGGAGTGAAATGTTTTCATCATTTCCATTTCACTGCTAAAACTTTGTTATTTACCATAGGGGTCCAGACTGCTGCTGAGTTTTATTCCATAATTAAAGATGTGTGAGGCAGGAAATATAAAAGTCTCTCTCTCTCACTGTATTGAATAATTCCTGTGATGGGAAGTTCACCAAATTAAGGGTCTCACCCTTTATCAACTATTAGAGGAGAACTTGTATTCAGCACATTTGGGGAGTAGTGAGAGTACATGGTCAGGGTTCAAGACTACCATAAAATACTTTATAACTGCTTCTGTCAACTGAACAGAAATTATATAGATCTAAGTGAGATTAATCTTATTTTATATTCTTTCCTGCTCCATGATTGTTCATGATTGATATGTGCAAAAGTGACCCTTGCATCTCTGCAGGCCAGTGCATTTGGTTGGATTGTGGAACGAGTCACAGCTTACCACCTATAATCAATATGTAGATGGCTGTGGTATGATGACCTGGAGCTTGGAAATTGTGTCTGTAATAACTTGTTATAGGAGAACTGCAGGCTCTAAATTCAACATAATACCCAGAGTACATTCTCATGACTGGTAAATGACAATGTTGTAATCTAACTAATTTTTATTTTGTGGAATGCAAATGCTTTGGTGGTTTAACCACCAAAGTGGTAAAGTTGAATGACTTTGAAAAGTCAATTAACCTTGCTGCACCTAAAGTCCTCATCTATAAATTACTTACCTCATAAGGTGGATGTGAGGCTTAAAAGAAATAATGTCTCTAATTTTCTTATCTTGGTCCCAGATGCATAGTAAGCACTCAGTAAATAGTTTTAGATATAATTATTGTTTATTATTTTACTTTATTCAAAGATACCAGAGATTTGGATTCAAAAGGGAAATGAAGTGGCTAAAGAATGACATTTCATCATATCGTCAATCTTCATAGCTTTGCGAGATCTTAGATGTAATTTATTACATCTTAAATAAATCACTCCCAAGATTGTAGAACTTCAATACATTTGCATATATTCTCAATGCAGCGTGACTCAAATCTTGAACTGTGGACTGTTATAGACTGAAAAATGTTTGTTATTGGTCTACAATGAAATAACTATAGAAAATGAGAATAATTTTTAGAAATGTATATAGCATCTTGACTTCACCATGTCATTTATGCATGTCAAGAGTGGATTTGTTGTACAGGGTATTTTGTAAAAAGTGTCAATCTGTGATAGATTCGAAAGTAAATAAAAACTGATCTCTCATGACAGAAATGTGAGAAGTACTGCTTCAGAATATATCCAAGCACGATCCAAAACCTGGTCCAGTTTCTGCAATGAGTTCAGAATGTATGTATGACTGCTAAAAAAAGTAAGAATAAAATATCTAATTTTATATAGTTTTATTATCTCAAAATTTTAAAGAAAGTAACATCAAGGAGTCACTACTATAAGAATTCAATATATTGCCCTGGCTGGTGTGGCTCAGTGGGTTGAGTGCAAGCCTGCAAACTGAAAGGTCACTGGTTTGATTCCTAGTCAGGGTGCATGTCTGGTTTGTGGGCCAGGTCCTCAGTTGGGGGCATGTGAGAAGTAACCAATAGTTTCTCTCGCGCATGGATGTTTCTCTCCCTCTGTCCCTCTCTTCTTCTCTCTCTAAAAAAATAGATAAATAAAAGAATTCAATATGTCAAAGGTTGATTACATAAATCAGTAATCAAACAGGCAAATGAGAGAAAACCAGTTGCTGTGTTCAAATTTTCATCAAAGTATGGGCCAGAACTCTATCTAAAAATCACAAATACCAGGATATGAAAGGTGTTGGATGACGATACAAAACCATTCTAAATCAGAGACTACTAGTTCTCTACTATTTCCTAGTGTATTTAAGTCAAGAGTCCCACATCTACAACTAGAGAAAAGTAGAAATCCCTGATTAAAGGGGGAAATGTATTGGCAAGGACCTAGTAAATTCATAAAATTTGCTGACATTGATAGATGCTAAAGTGCTGAGAGTATGATTAAAGCATTTACCACCACTTTGCTGCTAAGATGTTTTCAGTGAAATGTTCTCTTCACCTTAACAAGTCAGAAATCAATTTCCTCTAGTATCTCCAAAGCATGCACTTTCTCAGTTCATGTAGCTCTTTTTAGATAAAATGTAATGGTCAATGCACCTTGTTCTTTCCAAGCTCTAAATTAAAGTGCATTCTTTCTATATTCAAAGCTACAATTTGAATATTTTAGTAAGGGAAGTAGATATGAAAATTATGAATTAGGCAATATAAAGTGATTGAAACCATAAATCATAGAGTTTTTCTTCAGAGGATTCAGGCAGAAGTCATTCAGTGTCTTTTCTGAAATGAAGTCCTCAGGAAACTACATCTTCAGCTCTCAATCTCATCCTATATTTAATATTTTTTAAAAGACATTTTTGCTTGGACTTCTCACCAACACCTCAAGTCATCAACATATTTAAAACTAAGCTCACCATTCATACAGATTTTTTCACCCACCTGAGTTTCTCATTTGTATACGTGAAATTACTCTCTTCCAGATACCAAGGTTGGCAGTCTCTGCTCCATCTGTTTACCTCTTTCACCCTCACTACCCATGTCTCATTCATTACTAAATCTGTCCATTTTTCCTTGGACATGTAACTCAGTTCATCATTTTCTTCCCACGCCTGCTACAGCAACGCTAGTTAAGCATCTTATCTCTGTGGGCACTGGCCTCTTTCCTGGAGTAATGTTTCCACGGCTTCTGCTGCCTCTGTACAACAAGACCCAATTTCAGTGTATTTTATGTGGTGAATAAATTTTGCGAATGTTGAGATGATGATTAGTTTGTGAGGGCTCTGTAAGGCGAGCCTATTAATAACTAATATTAAAGGCCGCTGTTCTCTGCAGATGTTAAATTGAATTCTCAATACAAATGTCTCAGAGAAGATGGAAATGGAAGCTGAGAAGGCAGGCAATATTCAGTAGAGTGGTACTTCCTGATCCTCTGGAGCTCTTACGTCTCTGGGAGCTCTCTGTCCTTTGAAGGGGGCAGCTGTACACCTGGGTGCCATTTTGTGTGGGTGGTAAAATAGAAGGTGCTACATGGAGACAGGTTGGGAGCCAGGAAGGAGAAATCTCTTCTAACAGAACATGACCTAAGAAAATTCAAGCACATCTTGTAAACCAAATCATATAGGTCTTTAAATATTCTTTGTATTAATTTCCCTTGTATTGTATTCTCATTCTCGGGTATTAAGTTGGAAAAAAATGAGTTCGTGCATTGCTGTGTCTATAAATAACAGACATCCAAGAAGTGGTGCTCCCTGGTGGCTAGCCCATAGCTGCAGGTACAATTATCCCATGGGAAGGAAGTTTTGGAGTCCCCTGGGAATTTCACCTTTCTTTACTGGCCCTAGAAAATCTATGTTTTAATTTCACTAGTTGCAGTCAATTTCCTTTACACATGCCTCCATGCAAAACTATCAATAGCTCCTAATTACCTAGAATAGTGACTTTTAAACTGTTTTCTGAAGTCATACAGTTCCCTCAGTGTGACAGCAGGGAGGCTAGCTAAGGAGACCTGTACCTCTGTACCTTAATGCTGCTTTAACCAATTTCTCCCATTCCCTTTCTCCTCTCCCCACCCCTCTCTCTTCCTCCTTCCCTCTCTGTCTTTCTGATGGTTTGTGGATCTGCCTGACTTTGATATAGGCTTTTGAAATGACCCCCTGCCTAGAAAAAAGCAACAACAAAATAAAACTTTGAAAACAATTCACCAAGAGAATAACAGCCAAATTCTTTAGTCAGGCACTCAAGACTATAAATAATCAGAGGTAAATACAGGGGTGGGCAAAGTAGGTTTACAGTTGATCCTATGGAAAAATAAAAACTAATACAATAATAAATTGTTTATTGTACTCACATCTATAAACCTACTTCTGTCCCCCATCCAAATTTGGCATGTTTTACTCATTATCCCTTTTAACGGCAGAATTCTATTATTCATACACCTTATAAAACCATATGTAAATAGTACTGTTCATTGCTGTCAGATCACAATTTTGATTTCCTGCCTCAGGTTTTGTTCACATTACTTTTTTACTTGATAGGTTCTATCCTCCAAACTTATTTAAACCTTCCTTATACTGCCCTCTATCTAATGTGACCACCTTTTTTTTCCTTTGGTATTTCTCTTGCCACTTTTCATGTACTTTCTTGCTGTTTGCATCAAATATGATGTCATGCAAAAGTGTCATTATGATTAATTTTCTCTTTCTAACTTTAATCACTGTCAACTCAGGACTTTCAATTGTTACATATATCTGCCTCCCTTTTTATTTGGTGTTTTTATCTTGGAAACAAATACACCTTCCAATATTTATACTGTGGTGGTCAAGCCTAGACTTTCACCCTACATGAACATATATACATAATAAATGTTTCATTAATATACCTGAAGACTGTCATCTTTATCAGAGGTCATAACCACATCGGATTGTTTTTAGGAAGCTCAAAATGGAGACATGTGGTACCGGTGACCTTCAATAATATTAGGAATAAAGACATTACTAAAAATAACATTCATTCTAATAGTGCTGGGTGACTTTTATCAGTGTTACACATGAAGGAGTTCTCTGTTATTCAATGAAATAGTTTCTAGTTCTGATTTTAAGCAGGAGATGGTTCTTATGTATGTTCATCACATAGGAAATAGTAACACTGAAGCCACTGAAAGAACAATGCTATTACCACAAAGGCCTTAGATATAAAATATTCTGATGTGAGATCATTACATAGCAGCTCATGGCACTGCACTTGAAGTTAAACAGCAGGGACTCTGTGCTTGGCAAAGAGGATTCTGAAGTAGGAAGTCCATGTCCCAGCACAGACACATGGAGCAACATGTTGAAAAATATATCGAAGGACTTCCAACCTTTGGGAGAAGAACAACCTTTTCCAAACAGAATATTACCAAACTAAAAATTTCCCCTATCCAGTTATTAAGGGGTATCTCTAATTCCTGATGGGGGATAACACACATCAGAATCTTACGTATATTCTTTACCGGTAGTTGTAAATAACTTTAAATGCTAAATGATATAATTATAGGTATATTTATAGCCATAATTATAGTCACACTTATAATTGCTGTATATTTATAATTATGATTAAATTTATGATTATAGTTACATTTATAGTTCTTAAACTTTGAACACTATGCCAGAAGGATCTGTAACTTTAACCAGTGAAGCCTCAGCATGGAACTCAGCACTTACAATATAGTAAGTTATACACCAATATATGTTAAATAAAATAGTAGCTATCTTTACCAAATGTGAACTTAATTATCATCACTATAAAATCTTGTCATTTTGTAAAATAAAAAGTCACTTGAGGCATTTAGAAAAAACTGATATCAGAACAAAATGAAACCTATTTTCATCCTAAGGCCTAGTGCTCCAGATGTACACAGCCAGACAAAAAATAAGTAAACAAATAATTTGGTCTTATCAAAGCCTATCATTATTGATAAGCTACATTTTATTCTTAAAAATTGATTTTTATACCACCTTCATTTGTTAGGAATCACTGAAAACAGTTAAATGAACACATTATAAGACTAATAATAGTAATATTAACATACATGTAGATAGATAGATAGATAAGCACACCTTTAATGATAGGTAATGATTAATATCAGTATCAGTATTCTTACTGTTAATTTCTCTGGCAGTTCACAAAATTAGCTGTCCTACAGAGTTATATGGATTTTTATTTATAAATAAATGTCACCCATCAACTCTTATATTCTATGAAGCAAAGTTCCAGATTGCTCAGTTTGTAATATAATATTTCTTTAACTGTGCTTAATATCTCCATTGCCTGCTGTAAATTCCTGGGAAGTGGCAAAGTTTGAATCAAAAGAAAGAGATGGAATAATATGGTGATAGAAGATAATTTTGAAAACAATTTTTTATATGCCAGGTAATCATTATAATTCCTGCATGTAATATGAAAAGTAGAGGCACTTACTGCAGAAGATACAAGATTGTACATAGGACAATGATGCCTCAGTCAGCCTCAAAGTTGGCACTGTGAAACCTCACACAGTTCTCCTAATTGCCATCAGCTGCCCCGTTGTATTTTCCTGAGTCTCATCGACGATCAGAAACCTCTTCCCTTACAAAAGCGAAAAAGCCAGAAGTCACAGGACACCAAATCTGGGTTGGAGTGGGGCTGAATCACCTGGGTGATTTCATGTTTCACCAAAAAATTCTGCACAAGGTGTGATGCATGCGCAGGCACGTTATCATGATGAAGCTGCCAATCACCCGTAGCCCATAGCTGCGGCCTTCTGAATCATCTGAATAGTTTCAAGTTTAATGCAAAATTTGATGCAGATTCATTGCTCTACTTGCTCAGTCATTTTGAGTTCAATGGTTTCAGAGTACACATGCTCACTCAATGGCATCTACCACCCACTCTGACTAGTACAGCGAAGTCATCATTGTTAACAAATGCTCATTCCACTGAACTCGCCTTGTTTGCCAGGTTATATCAATGTTGTGCAAACTGCTCTTGTTATATTAACAATGGCTGGACTTTTTCCAGACAGACCTTTAGTTAATTTGTATGTATTATGATTTCTCAATGTGTACAATCACAGGTCCAATCATATGTGAAGATTTGTGACTTACCTACTTAAATGTGTTTTAGATATTTATGTGTCCCCCATCAGTCCTTAGACTGATTAGAAATTCTGCCCAGCAATATTCTAAAGTCCTGGGTTAGGTCGAAAGACAACATGCCCCCTAAGGACAGTACTACAACAGGAGTCTTATGTGCATTTAGAGCATCATTCAACTATTACACTTCTACTTGTATTTCCTTCTCCCTGTAAGCGTGATCCCTGAGCCCTGTCAGACCTGCCCACTCCCACAGGCAAGGAGGCCAAGAGAGCCCTGTACCTTCTTGATAGGAAGGGAAGGAAACTGTAAGAGAAAAATACATACACATTAATATTTCAGTAAATTATCTTCCCACATTGCAACCTATCATGTGGATAAGTAGAATTGTTATTTCTCACTTTTCCTGGCAAAGAGGCAGCACGGAGTCCCAAGAAAATGCAAGATTATTTTACCTAAAGTTATTCATGAGAAGAAAATTGCAGTACTCTGGGAGTTCATCTTCACCACAAAAACTTTAATCCAGAGGGAGGAAAAGAGGATAATTTGATAATCCAAGTAATTCAGCATTTACATTTTAATTATTTATTGATTCTAGTTAGGAATATTAGTTAGGATACTTGTTAAGAATAATAAAAAGAGAAAAAGATAGACTCAAAGCTCCTTATTTTTACCTATGTCTATTTCTGTATTATTTCTTCACATAATTAATATTTGGTTTTCTATTATTATAAATATAATAAGATAATAATGATATAATGATATTATCAATATTATTTTTAAAATTTTGTGTAAACTACCTTTCTTCCCTAAATTTTTGTTGCTGATACTGTTAGAGTAAAAAAAAGAAGGACTTTCTTACTTTTAGAGAGTATAGTTTAATATGTACAGTGATGTAAATTTTATTACTAGAACAACTAATAAAAGCATTTGTTAATTTATGATTGGAAGGCAAGCAACCTGGTGTTTTAACTTGGGCTATAGCTATAGTGAATGTCTCTATGCATTTGCAAATATTGAATACTTTTAGTAAACCAAATTATATTTAATTTCATCCTGGGATGGAGCTGTGGTTTGGCAACCTCTTCAGTGACAATGACAAACTAGAGGAACACAGCCAGCTACAAAATTGCCACTTACTAAACTCCTTGTCAATTTACTTCTGTGTTCTTTGAAGAGAGTGATTTCATAGCATTTTCTCTATAGCCCTAATGCCCTCTGTAAGATAAATACCCTCCTAAATGGTCACATCTGTTTTCTTTTGGCCCACAAAATGCTTAGTCAATGAAATAAGCCACCATAGCTACTTTCCTCACTTGACATTAAATCAAATTTTGTGGCAAAGGAACATTGAAGACCAAATTGTGTATGCTATTCATAAAACTTGCATTCTTTCAAAAGTCATTTTATTTCTCCAAGGTCTTTAGAACAGATACTTTCTTATTTATTTATTTATTCATTCATTCATTTAACAACTAATTATTACATGCTTACTAAATACCAGGCACTGTGCTAAGTGTTGTAGGTACAAAGATTAATAAGTCACAGTTCCTGCTCTCAAAGAGTTTACAGTCTATTATGAAAGACAAATGTAACCAAAGAATGATATATACAGTGTAATTAAAAGGATGAAGATAGAGGGTGGAAGCAGGAAGAAAAAAAAGAAGTGTGGTTAGCTCAGTATGGTCCTGAGGATATCAGGGAATGCCTCACAGAAGGGGGTCCTTTCAGGCATGGTCTGAGAGATGAGTTTCCTAAGGAAGATTAGAAGTGGGGAGAAAATGTTGAGATTAACAGTAACTTTACACATACAAAGTTCTGAATAGTTCTGAAGGAACTGGAAAAAATATATAACTGAGAAATGTTCATGAATAAAGTTGGAGAAATGAACAGGTAAAGGGATCTTATAATCCTTATAAGATGGAGCACTAAGGAGTCAAACATTGTCCTAAAGGAGATGAAAATCTATAGGAGGATTTAGTTTGAGGTGGGAGGTTTAATATAATCTAATTTGTATTTTTAAAGATTATTCTCATAACATTGTTAAAGTTGTGACCAATTCCAGACTCAAAGAGATTAGTAATCAAAGTCTTAGAAACAGTGCGGGGTCTTTCTAGGGTTTACTTTTTGTTGCTTTTATATGAAATTCAACATTATTATCCACTCCTCTTTAATATAGCTTTTCTACTGTACATTATACAAGTTGAGACTTTTTAGTTCTGACCCTATATTTCATCGTGCTACTTCTCACTTCCATTCAGTAGTTCTTCTAATAATAAAGATGAGAAACAAGACCTTAATGAAAGTAATAATATGAAGAATATCAAATAACAGAAAGAACAAGTAACAAGAGGTTATTGGTTATCTTTATGAGACTTTAGTAAATAACTGGTATAAGTTAAATGCATTATACACAGAAGTAATTACAAGTATTAAAACAAAATTTTTGCAAATGTGTTGACCTTTGCCTTTTTTAAATATTTCAATTTTCACATTTGACTTATAGATTATCAAACATTAAACAGGAGGCATTTAGTTGTATGTATACAGATTTATACTTTATGGGACATTTATTTCTTTTACACTACAAATATTTGATCTAGAGGAGAAATTACAAGTTCTATACTTTGTTCATAATTTGTTTATTGCATGTGACTTCCAAGAACACAATTTAGTATAACTAAAAACATTTGGCTACTGTAATTACAGCAGAAATATATTGACTTCCTCAAATAATCTTTAAGCATCAATGTCTATGGAAGATGATTATGATTAGTTAAGTAGATTTCAGCCAAATAAGGGACATTTGACCTTATATATAGTTTACCAAAAACTGTATTATTAATTTTATAAGAACAAAATAAACTATTTTTTTAAAATGAACATTAAATTATACTGCAATGTGATTTTAAGAAATGAAAGAAGATAAAAATATTACAAAAATAATTATAATGTTCACTAAACACACTTATTCTAGTTTAAAGTGAAGGTATCCAGAAAAGGTGGATAATTTCTTGTGTAATAAAATGTGGCCACTGTATAAATTTTTTTTTCTGGAATATAATTTAACACTTTCTCTGTACTGACTCTTACTAATTACCTCATTAAACTCAAATGAACATTAGAACTTATAAAAAGAAACAACATTGTACCAAGTAAAATTGTTAAGCTTTATAACACTAACAAAATATTAAATTAACACATTTCATCTGAATTCAAATTATCACTGATAAAATATTTATATCAAATATTTAATTAATAAAATCTATTAAGACAAACACCCTAATAAAAATGTGTAGTCATACACCAATCAATTCCAAAAATACTTTAACATGCCTAAAAATTATTTGACCAAAGTGTTTGATATTATTAATAACCAACATTATCAAGCTAATATTTATTTGCCAAAAAAATTTGTAAAGATGTAAACAAATGAGATGAAGTGCTCCTAGTACCTCATCATCCAAAAAGTTGGAGTAGAGATTAATATAACATTTCTGGAAGGCATTTGCCTGAAGAATTTTCAAATCTCCTACTCATCAATTTATATTTGAGAATTCATCTTCAGACAAGTGTTTTTTCAAAGTGCACAAATTATGTAAAAATATTTATCACAATGTTACTTAAACTTTGAATATTAAATTAAATACTTCTGTTCCACAACCAGTATATAATATTGTAGGTGTACATTTAACAATTTTTATAGTAGTTTGCTACTCCTAATTAGTAAATAAAACTGGTTACTAAGTTATATGGATGGTATAATCACATTAGAATTTATTAAAATGTGAATGCAAATGATCTACAGAAAAGATTAAAATAAAAATTATATATATAAATAAAGGGAAATAAAAGAGAAGAATATTATACCAAAATAATGAAAACATGCTTAAAAATATTTGGGAGAATATCAATGAAAAATACTGGGAAAAAACCATAGGGATCATGCTAAAGACCACAAAACCAAACAGAGAAAATCACCAATATGGCTCAGACACAACATACAACAATGATTACAAAATGAACCATTTAGAAAAAAACCATAAATGACTCATGGTTAGGAAGGCTCTCATTTATCCATAAGGAAAAGAAAATGCGGATAATACACAGAAATGAAATTTTTCTGATAATTAGAGCTTTGTGAAAAGTTTACAAGGGCAAAGGATCAAAATGCTCACACAAGCTAAGTCTAGGGAGAAGGATCCATGCTGAGAAATGCAGTGGGAAAAGATTTGTAACGGACTCTGTAATATCATTACATGTTTTAGAGAAGCGAAGGATGAGAGCTATATTAAAGGGATTATTACATAAAAAAAAATCAGAGAACAATTCAGAGGATCAATAAATCCAGGAGCTGGTTCTTTGAAAAGATAAACAAAACTGACAAGCCTTTAAGCAGACGCATCAAGGAAAAAAAGGAGAGGACTCAAATAAATAAAATCAGAAATGAAAGAGGAGAGATCACAACTGATACCACAGAAATACAAAGAACTATAAGAAATCACTACAAAGAACTATGTGCCAAGAAATTTGAAAACCTGGGAGAAATGGTCAAATTCCTGGAAAAATATAATCTTCCAAAACTGAACAAAGAAGAAGCAGAAAGCCTGAACAAACTGATAGCAGCTGGTGAAATCGAAGCAGTAATCAAAAACTCCTGGCACACAGAAGCTCTGGACTGGATGGTTTCCCAGGAGAATTCTACAAAACATTTAAGGAAGAGCTAACTCTTATCCTTCTCAGATTATTCCACAAAATCCAAAAGGGAGGAAGCCTCCCAAACTCTTTTTATGAAGCCAGCATCATCCTAATCCCAAAACCAGATAAAGGTGCAACAAAGAAAGAAAACCACAGGCCAATATTGCCGATGAACATAGATGCTAAAATCCTCAACAAAATATTGGCAAACTGCATCCAACAATGCATTAAAAAGATCAAACACCATGATCAAGTGGGATTCATCCCAGGGATACAAGGGTGGTACAATGTTCACAAATCAATAAATGTAATACATCACATAAACAAAAGGAAAGACAAAAATGCTGAGAAATGCAGTGGGAAAAGATTTGTCACAGACTCTGTAATATCATTACATGTTTTAGAGAAGGGTAGAATGAGAGCTATATTAAAGGGATTATTGCATAAAAAAAAAATCAGAGAACAATTCAAAGGATCAATAAATCCAGGAGCTGGTTCTTTGAAAAGATAAACAAAACTGACAAGCCTTTAAGCAGGCTCATCAAGGAAAAAAGGGTGCAAAATATTGGCAAACTGCATATCAATAGATGCAGAAAAAGCATTTGACAAAGTACAGCACCCATTTATGATTAAAAACACTCAGCAAAGTGGGAGTAGAGGCAGCATACCTCATCATAATAAAGGCTATGCACGAGAAACCTACAGCCAACATCATACTCAATGGGTAAAAACTAAAAGCTTTCCCACTAAGATCAGGAACGAGGCAAGGGTATTTGCTTTCACCACTTTTATTCAACATAGTTTGGTGGTCCTAGCTACAGTGATCAGACAAAAAAAAAAGAAATAAAAGGTATCCAAATAAGAAAGGAGGAAGTAAAATTGTCGTTGTTTGCAGATGACATGATTGTATACAGAGAAAATCCCACAGACTCCACCAAAAAACTACTCAACCTAACAAATGAATTTGGCAAAATAGCAGGATACAAAGTCAATATTCAGAAATCAAAGGCATTTTTGTACACCAACAACAAAATATCAGAATCAGAAATCAGGAAAAAAAATCATTCGCTATAGCAACAAAAAAAATAAAGTACCTAGGAATAAACCTTCCCAAGGAGGTAAAAGACCTGTACTCAGAAAACTATACAACACTGAAGAAAGAAATTAGGGAAGATACAAATAAATGGAAACATATACTGTGTTCATGGATCGAAAGAATTAACATCATCAAAATGTCCATACTACTCAAAGCAATTTATAGATTCAATGCAATAGTTATTAAAATACCAATAACATATTTCACAGATATAGAGCAAACAATTCAAAAATGTATATGGAACCACAAATGACCCCAAATAGCCACAGCAATTTTGAGAAAGAAGAACAAAGTAGGAGGGATCACAATACCCTGTGTCAAACTGTACTACAAGGCTACTGTAATGAAAACAGTCCGCTATTGGCATAAGAGCAGACACTTAGATCAATGGAACAGGATAAAGAACCCAGAAATAAACCCATGTCTCTAAGGTCAATTAATATTTGACAAAGGAGGCAAAAGCATAAAATAGAGTAAAAATAGACTCTTCAACAATTGGCTTTGGGACATCTAGACAGCTACGTGCAAAAAAATGAAACTTGGCCACCAACTTACACCACACACAAAAATAAACTCAGCGTGGATATAAGACTTAAATATAAATCACAACACCATAAAAGTCCTAGAGGGGAGCAGAGTCATGAAAATCTCAGATATTCCATGAGCAATATTTTCACTGATATGCCCCCTAGAGCAAGGGACATGAAGGAAAGAATAAACAAATTAGACTTCATCAAATTAAAAAGCTTGCGCACGGCTAAAGAAAACATCAGCAAAATGAAAAGGGAACCAACCGTATGGGAAAATATATTTGCCAATGATACCTCAGACAAGGGTTTGATCTCCAAAATATATAAAGAACTCACACGACTCCACTCTAGGAAGACAAACAAGCCGATTAAGAAATGGGCAAAGGGCCGGAACAGATAATTCTCCCAGGAGGACATGCACGGAGCCCAGAGACACATGAAAGAATGCTCAGCATCGCTAGCCATCAGAGAGATACAAATTAAAACCGCAATGAGATACCACTTCACACCAGTTAGAATGGCCATCATAAATAAATCAACAAACAACAAGTACTGGCGAGGTTATGGAGAAAAGGGAACTTTAGTTCACTGTTGGTGGGATTGTAGACTGGTGCAGCCACTGTGGAAAACAGTATGGAATTACCTCAGAAAACTAAAAATGGAGCTGGCTTTTGACCCAGCAATTGCACTGCTGGGATTATACCCTAAAAATCTGGAAATACCAATTCAAAAGAACCTATGCAGCCCAATGTTCATAGAAGCACAATTTATAATAGTGAAGTGTTGGAATCAACTTAAGTGTGCATCATTAAATGAGTGGATCGAAAAACTGTGGTACATTTACACAATGGAATACCATGCAGCAGAAAGTAAGTAGGAGCTCCTACCATTCGCAAAAGCATGGATGGATCTGGAAAGCATTATGCTAAGTGAAATAAGCCAGTTGGTGAAAAATACCATATGATTTCACCTGTAAGAGGAGACTAATCAACAGAACAAACAAGCAAGTTAAATGTAATGGGAGACATTGAAGTGAAAAACAAACTGACAGTGAACAGAGGAGAGGGAGAAGTGAAAGATGGAAGAAACAGGGGAAGGGTGGTCAAGGAACATGTTTGGCAGACTCATGGACAAATTCAAGGGGTGTGGGGTTGAGGGTGGGGGGAGGGAGGGGGGGGAGGGTGGTGGGGAGGAAAAGGACAAAACTGTACTTGAACAACAATAAAAAATTTTTTTAATCAAATCAATTCTTTGTTTTTTCCAGGTTAAAGAAACAATAATTAAAAGTTAAATATTTTATTATAAATAAGACATTTCCCAAAATGAGCACTGATATAAAATGGAATGAGCTACCTTTTGAATTTACCATTTTCCTATGGGTAGGTTTGTTGGAAAAAAGTGAATATTGTTGGTGTTGCTGTAGATTTCTGTATTAGATAAGAGAATGAATTAGATAATTCCCACGTTTCTTGAAATTTGAAGTTAGTTGTATTCCACAACAAAGAATTCTGCTCCCAGCTTGAACTAGATGCATGACTTTCTTATTTTGATTACAAAAGGCATAAAAATTACCCCATTAATAGATGGACTATAAAATCCTTTATTTATTCCTTATAAAAAGCTAAAACAGTAGAAATACAATGCATGTCAAAATGTAATGTTATATTTTCTAACAGTTACATTGAGAAAAGTAAAAAAAAAGAAACTAATTGTTTTAATATATATGATATATTCCCAAGTATCCAAGATATTATTATTTCCATGAGTTATAAATACCTAAAAACTATTAAGGAGCTATTTTGCATTGTTTTTTGTACTCAATCTTCAAAATTTGGTGTGAATTTTATATTTAGAGAACACCTCAATTTAATTTGAGTTTTTCATACTACATTTTTATTAAAATATGTGATCTACAGTTAGATACTTTTTTATTGTGGTAAGAGAACCTAACACGAGGCCTACCCTCTACAAATATTCAATGCGCAAAGCAGTATCATTAACTATAGTCACCATGTTATACCACAGATCTCAGAGCTTGTTTTTCTTGCATAACTGAAAATTTCTACCCATTGAACAGCAATTTCCCATTTCTCCTTTCCTCAGCATTCTACTCCATTTCTATAACTTTGACTACTTTAGATCAGAAGAATTAGTTAACTCAAAGAAAATCATGTGACATTATTTAGTCAGGGAAGCAATGAGAAAAAAATAATGAAAAAGAGAGAGGAAAACTTAAGAAGGACACACACACACAAAGTAGATTCACATACCCAAGTGATTCCAAGCTTAAAGTTTTCCAGTTACTGAACTGACTATTGGTTTTTAAAGTTGTTTAAAATCTTTGAAACTAAATAAAATAAAAAATCAGACATTTAGTTTGTACATGTCCAAATTTATCAACTTTTACACATTAAATATGTTCAGTTCTTTGTATATCAATTATACCTTAACAAAACAGTTTTAAAAATTCAGATCTTATGTTGCAGTAGCCACATTTCAGGTATTCAGTGGTTTTGTAGCTATTTTATTAGAAAGAACAAAACTAGAAGAACCCAGTAGCTTCACTATTGAGTAAAGTCATGAGGAATTTCCCTTGGTGAGGTTATGTTGACAAAAAATTGAAAAGGAAGATATATGTAGAGTGGGGTAGAAATGTGTATTGTAGTCAAGAGACATTATTACAGGGGAAACTAAACTTCTTGCTCCCCAGACATGTTATTTTAGCTCTTTCATTCCCTTTTATCTCTAAATGATGTATATTTCTTATCTGGAGGAAGATATCTAGCCTGTCTTTATTTTCTATACAGGATCTATGAAATATCTTATATATCTTTTACCTAAAAAAATATAAAAATATTTCTCTAGGAAAGTGAGACCTTTATTTAATTTAATGTACTTGACAAACCTGTAAGGTGGGATAGAAGGAAATGGTAGCACAGCAAGGTTAAGCAGCTAGAAAGCACCAGAACTAGAAATCCAACCCAGGTCTGCCCAGCACTTACTCATGCTGAACTTGTGATCAGTGCTGTGTCATGATACTGGGTGGTGTGAATCTTTGATCAGTCAGAGCCCAAAATGGAAGATACAAAATGAGTTAAGGCCCTGGAGGACAACCACTAAAATTCACTCCACTCGTAACTGTCTGAGCAAAGTGTTCACTGCCCACAGACAGAAATTCTGTTGTTGTGGTTGAGTGTTGGGAGATAAGATTGGGAAATTATATAAATCAAATGCCTGTTCTTGCACCATAGTATTAAAAAAATAACCAAGAGTCTATAACTGAGGCAGTTCTCCCTCTTCTGTAGAGTTCTGTAAGAATTAGGCCACAAGACAAGAATAAGTGCAAGCTAACTTCTTTATAGGGGAAAGAAAAATATGTATGCTACGTGTTCACGCAATGATTTTCCCATCAACAAATGAGATTTGTCTTAAAAAATAGTGTTACAATTATATCAACATAAGAAAATAAAGGGAGAATTTCCTTTATTGTTCTCACCCTGTAGCTCAAAAGGCCAGCTGGGAATTTCTCTCTGGAATGTAATCACAGTTACTTATTTGTATTCCACACAAACAATTCAGATTGTTAGGATTTGCCTCAAACTGGCCTGTAAAGGAACACTGTGGAGGAAGAATTTGCCAAGTACCTGAGCAGGGTCAAATGAGGTTGGACGTACATGAACGGAAAGCAGTGACGACACCTGATTTTAGTGTGCACGTTAGAGTCTACTCTATGCTCAGGTGGAACCTTTGGAGGAGAAGTGAATACATATAAGGTATTGTTTAATAATTACAATAATATGAACATTTAGCAAATTTATAGGGCAAACATTGAAAAATATTTTAATTGACTTTTAAAATGTATTTAAATATATTCTGCATTTCATTTCCATTTAACTTTTATAGCCTTCGCTTTTCTCTAAGTCACTCTTATCTTGTCAACAGCCTTCTTAAGAAGTCTTCTTGACATCACTCTTGCCTTGCACTGATCTCTTCCAAACAGCCATGAAAATGCAAATTAGATTAGATTATAGCCAGTTTAAAACCTTTTCAGTGGTTTTTAATTATACTAAGAAACATTTTGAAACTCATTACCTGAAAGGCTCCTACTTATCCTTCAGGCTTCATCTCTTTTCTCAATATACTTATCACATCATATTAGAGTCGTTATGGCTTCCCTTCTGACATTCAAACACCTTTAACTGATTCTTCTATCAGGCCCTTTGCACTTGCCATTACCTGAGATTGAACTACTCTGTTCTTAACAATTTTTTGTGTCTCCTTCTTCTCATCAGACAGTCTTAGTCCAAATGCCGCCTCCTTAGCTTCTGCCTATTTTTTAACACCCTCCTCAGAGGATATGTTTATTGATTTTAGAGAGAGAGGAAGGGAGAGAGAATGAGAGAGAGACACTGATGTGAGAAAGAAATGTCGCTGATAGGTTGCCTCCCATATATGACTTGACCGGGGATGCAGTTTGCAACCGTGGTATGTGCCCTGTCCAGAAACTAAACCTGCGCACTTTTGGTGCACAGGACAACGATCCATCACACTGAGCTACACAGCCAGGGCAGCTTCTGCCTATTTGATTCATTACTAATTTCCTAATAGATGTCAAAAAAATTTAATGACTGACCAAATGATATCTAGAGGTTTTTTAATAGAAATATATGATGAAGCTATCGAGTTAATACATTTATATATGTATATTCTAAGCAATTTTTAATTGTACTGAGTTTATCAAAAGTATTATTGAGACAGAAGATTTGAGTAATTAAAGAAAATGGGTTCAAGAAGTCCCTCTTCTCAGTGGTGTATTGGATCTGGCTAGTATTAACCTGCAAGCATTCATTATTATATTTTAGGAATTTTCTGTTTTGGTAGCTAAACACAGCTATTATTTAAAAAGTAAATTACATAGCCCTGGCTGGTGTGGCTTACTGGATTGAATGCCAGTCTGCAAACCAAAGGGATGCTGGTTTGATTCCCAGTCAGGGCACATGCCTGGGTTGCAGGCCAGGTCCCCAGTAGGGGGCAGGGGAGAGGCAACCACACATTAATGTTTCTCTCCCTCTCTTTCTCCCTTCCTTCCCCTCTGTCTAAAAATAAATAAATAAAATATTTTTTTAAAAAGTAAATTATAAACTTACAATTTAAAAAATTGTATTTAAAATAAAAATAATAAGCAAATCCACCAATGCCTAATTACTGTTCTGTACTTTACTATAATCTAGGCCAATGGTTAGCACAATTTTTCATAAAGGATAGCAGATATTTTGAGGTTTTTGGGCTGTACAATCTGTCACAACAACTCAATTCTGTCTGCAGCATGTGAGCTGTCACAGATAATACATGAATGAATGTGTGTGACAATGTTCAAAACCTTTATTTACAAAAATAAGTGATCAGTCAGATTTGACCCACAACCCAACATTTGCTCACACCTCATCTAGATTCTTGAGGTTCCTTGAATCTATCATGTGCACATGATGGAGAAGTTCTAAAACAATGTACTACTGTACATCTCTTCCAAAACATACATTCTGGGACTTCATGCTGATAACTAGACACTGCCCATAATTGCAGTATGTATAAATACTTTTGAAATTGAAAATTAGTAATGTTACTTATCAGTCTTTTATTTCCCCCCATTGACCTGTTTGTCAAATGTTACCATTGCATCACACTTCCCTCCTACCATAAATTTTGGCAATATTAACTGGAACAAAATATCACACCTCTCAGAAGTCTGTTTTTCTCAAGGCATCTATGATGCTGTCAATAGCAGAGCCTGACAGGAACAGGAAAGTTCTCATTTACCTCTTAGGTGGCAACACTGCTGCATGTTGAAGGGTTTTAAAAATACATAAAAGTAGCATGTTATGTCAATGATTAGAACATGATGAGCATTTCAATTTCATGCGAAACTTGCAATATAGCATCAATGTTAATATTCAAAAAATATTTACGGAGTACTAGGTACATACCAGGTATTAAGTATGCATCTGCATAGGGGCTTCATTAGTAAACAAAATAGTGCTATGATATAATGGAAAGCAGGCAAGAAAGGTAGGTGGAGTGCTGTTGGCAGATAGCTTGAGGTGGGTTATAAATTTAAATTAAAGGCTCAGGAAATTCCTCACTTTGTAACCTTTGAACAAAGGCTCAAAAATGCTGAAGGAGAATGCCTTGAACAATATGGCTTAGTTGGTTGGAGAGTCCTCCCATAAACAAAATGTTGCTGGTTTGATTCCTGGTCAGGGTCCATACCTAGCTAGGTTGCAGGCTCAATACCCAGTCAGGTCACATATGGGAGGCAAGCAATTGATGTTTCTCTCTCACATCAATCTCTCTCTCTCTCTCTCTCTGCCCTCCTTCCTATCTAAAATCAATTTTTAAAAATGCCAAGAGAGGGAGAAGGATTTGTTTATGTAGAAGGGGGCAGTGGGGAAAAGAGAAGGTTTTAAGCCAAGTGAGCAACAGATGCAAATTTCTAACATGGGAGCAGAATAGCACGTTCCAGTAACAACGTGGGCCACTGGCTGCAACAGAGTGAGGAGGGAAGTTGTGAGATGACAGAAAGGTCTGTGACGAAAGGTGATGTAAGAAAAGCGGGCTGTTGAAAGCATTAGGACTTCTTCTATTTCCATGGAGCTTGGAAGCTTTGGAAAAGTTGTGAGCATATGAGTAATTTGATCTGGCTTCAGATTTAAAGGAATTATTGGAGGACTGGGGAGTGGGGAACAATGGGGTAGGAAAACAAGACTGGCAAAATGTTGATAACTGTTGAAGGCTGGTTCTGGATACATGGCAGTTCATTATATTCTCCTCTCTAGTTTCTATATGACTGAAAATTAAAATTAAAAAAGGAAAAAGGACTACCTGTTGAAAATAGACTCTAGAGAATAGTGTTGATACTTTCAAGGTGTCAGGTAGGAGGCTGCTGAAGTAGTAATGGTGAGAATGCTCGTGTCTGGGATGACATCAGTGGACGAAATGAGGGTTAAGACAGCACCAGGCTCTGGCCACATTTTAAAGGTAGCCAATAGCACTTACTGAAAAAATTAAATGTATTTACAATGTATTTTTATATTTTCAAATTCAATGCATTGTTTATTTCTGTATTTTTACCCTAGTATTTTCCCACTCTTGAGACAAAGTTGTTAATAATTAAATAGATTTTTAAAAATAAAATATTTGTCTTTTTTTTATTTTTACTTACATGGGGCTTATTTAACCTTTAGCAATGTGACTGTAATTAAAGGTGTTTTATGCACTTGGCAGTAGATGAGTCCCTCTCTTGTCCAGGTTTATGAATTCCAATCACCAGGGGCTCATTTAAGCCAAGAATCTCAGGCTGTCATTGCTCTTGAGAGAGAATCAGTGTCTCTCTCAGCATTTCTCTGTGTTAAAATAATGCCATCTGTTGTTAGCTAAGCTGTAATTACAGTTTCACCTGCACAGAAGGATGTTTGTTGGATTTTGCCATAAACTATGCCCACTTAACATGAGTTTCGGCTTTCCAAAGGAGGAGAGACTGTTTCAAATATTGGTTAACATTGAATTGAACTAGGTCTATCAAAAAAGTTAAAGACATTGAATTAGTTTATGTTCCTGTATTAAAAAGAATAGTTAATTCATTAGATAGTTATGGCTCTCTGAAAAATTATTTACTTGGATAAAATATGAAGGACCAACATTAAAGATACTCCACACCAAAACTGGTCATTGATTTTATGTCTGGTATATTCTCAAGATGAAACCTAGTTATAGAAAATTAAGGTCCTGTGAAAAATGTTAGAGAAATACATAATAAAATATTTAAAAGTAGAGCTAAGGTTAAAAAAGATATATTACAAGCAAAACAACAACAACCAAAGAAGTAACTGAAAGTAACATGTGTATGTATAAAAATGTAATTATTGTGCCTTCCCTGGAAAGTTGAGTGGAAGGAATTATGTGTTTTAGTAGCCTAAGGACTTTAGCCTTACTAACAAGTGTGGGGTAGATAGTTGGAACTCAGATGACTGAACAAAGCTGTATGCTTCCCAAAGAGAAATAGTAAAATAGAAATTCATTCTCCGTCACTGGATGATGACAAGGAAACTTGTATATCCCCCTGTCTGAACCCCCATAGAAAAAAGCAAGTTTCTTTTAAAATATGTAATTCCACAATAGTGCATCCATTATGTTCAAGAATGATTTTACAATACTCATTCAGATTCTTAAAGATGAGAAACTAACACAGTGATTAGGTTGGTTATATTATCAGACCACTTTTAAGGAAACAAACATTGAACTCACCCGTAAGGACAGGTGTTTCAGGAACTCAGTCCAGGTGGAATGCTCTCATCTCCTACCACTCACCAAAACACATGTCCACAGTAGAAAATCACAAAAGGTATGAGGAAATAGTTTGCTATGATTCAGAGTCAGGAATAACAAACTGTAGAATCAGAGCTCTAAGGTCTTCAAATAATAAAGCAGCAAAGAACATACGGTATAAATGAACTTTAAATGGTGATTGATACTCTTAAAACAGGAACCACATGCTGAGAAAAAACAATGGCAAGATTTGAAAAGAGAAACAGAAAATGCATTTAGAAAAGAAAAATATCACTGAAAAAGAAAAATAAATGGAACGGTAATATAAAAATTGACAAGTGGAGACACAGTGATAAATGTTTCTTCTTACATTCTTGTTAATTCTTTCTCTAAGAATGAGAAAGAATTGTATAGGCAACCTTGAAAGGTACAATAGTTAAAAATTTTCCAAAATTGTTTACAAACATAAATTCTCAAGAGTCCATGTACACTATTTTCTGAACAACAAAAATGAAGCATATTTGAGATCTTACATAATGAATATCTAGAATCCAAGTGAGACTAAAAAAATCTTAACAATGACAAAAAAAGTCAGAAAACCATCTGAAAATAAATTAAACTGATCACAGGCTTTCAATAACAAGAGAGACCATAACATAGTAGAACATGATCACTAAAGTGCTTTTAGAAAAACAACCAACTTCGAATTCTTAAGTATATATGTAAATTGTATATAAATTATATTATACATTATATATAGTTATAAAAATGAAGCTAAACCTAAAACAAAGCAGAATGTAAGAAGTAACATATGCTTTGTGGTTTTTCTGTTGGTTTGAAATCTTTAATATAAAGTAAATTTTAATTTAAAAAAGTAAAAATTTTCTGTGATTAATTGAACCACTAGCTGCTTTGGCAACTGCTCTGGAAATGCAGAGTTTTGAAGGATCTGGGTGTTTCTATAGCAGCATTCCAGTCCCTGGCTTTGTGGGATTAGAAAGCCAGTTTTAGTAGCATTTGGTGGTGGCAGTAAAAGAAAGTGGCAGAGTGGCAGCAGTAATGGCTATGCTAGTATATTCTAGGAGTCAATAGTTCTAGGAGTTCTCTGCTTTTAGATCCTTTCTAGATACGACCCCCCTCCATAAATCCATTAGTAAACCCACTTGTGGGTATTGCTGTTGGAGTGATTACCGGAAGCCCAAGCCTAGATCTTGCACCTCTACTCGTGTCCAGGATTTTGTAAATCTTTATTTCCAAGTGCACCACTTTCCACTTTCAAATATCAAGAGGTCTGAGTGATGAAAGTTTTGAGAAAATTCAGAGACCATAATTTCCTCTTCCAACTTGAACAAGCACAAGGCTTTGAACTGATGCTTGGGCTCTGGACAAGGAATGACACGGAGCTCTGGAGTCATGGGATTAACCAGTATCTTGCATTCCAGCCGTACACACCCTCAGGATTTTGTGTCATGGGAAACGATTGCACCGCTAAATTATATACTGTTTACGCAAAACCTAAGAGTAATTATTTACCTCAGAAGTCAAATAAATAAAACAAAAATGCTCTCCCTCAGTGCTAAAAGTGGGCAAAGATGAAATTTATTTGAATACAAGACCTCACTCTGTATTCTTACTACTCACTTTGAATGGGACCATAAATTCCCCTTATTACTCAAAGATTCATTTTTTAATATGTCATCACCTTCATTTTTATTTTAAAAAATGAAGAATGAAAACAAGAATTGATCTGTGAGCCTATTTTTCTAATGCAGTCAATGTGTCAAATAAATAAAGGAAAATAAGAAAGTATAGGCGCCAGGAAAGGGCCACCCCCAGGTATGTCACACTGATTAAAAAGGACCATCCCGCAGAAACATTGTAAAGTTAAATTTTTATCTAATTATTCCCCAAAATAAGACCAAAGATATTCTAAAAAATAAAATTACTCTTAATAACATTTATCTTATATTTTATTAATATTTATCAATTAACATGTTTCCATGAAGCAGTTTAAAGAAGGGTATAGTTGATAATGCTCAGTTCATTTTATATTAACTTCAAGTAAACATAGAACAAAATTTGTATGTCCATGTTAATTTTTAAAGGTTTTATTTATTTATTTATTTATTTATTTATTTAGAGTGGGGTGGGGGATGGGAAAAAGAGGGAGAAAAACATCAATGTGCAAAAGAAACATTTATCACCAGGGACCTGGCCTGCAACCCAGACATATGCCCTGATCAGGAATCGAACTGGCAACCTTTTGGTTTACAGGATGATGCCCAACCACTGAGCCACACCAGTCAGGGCCCATGTTATATTTTTCCAAACGCTAACAATTTATACTTTTTTCATAAGTGATCACTTTTTGTGTGGTAAAATCAGTGATAAAAATGTATATTTTTTCAAATACAGTTTTTAAGATTAAATAATTCAGACTATAACAAGATTAAGTAATTCAAATAAAGCTGTCAGAGAAAAGTGAGAGAAATGAGAGGGTTCCAATATTGTAGGTATTATTTCACTGAAATAGATTTTTTCAAAATAAAAATTTATAAGTGTATCAAACAATCCACCACTATGTTTTATTCATTACTCAATAAGATAAATACTAATATGGGTAATATATTAAGTTGTGATAACTGAAATAGTATAAATATTAAGTGATTATTTGTTTAAGACTGGTAGCACTTAGGAGTTTACATATAAATAAATGAAAACAGGAAACAGCATTATGATGAGGTAGAAAAGCGTGTCCTAGGAATAACGTTTGTGCATATTTTCATGTGCATTGTTTCATCTGGCACACACCACAGACTTTTATGGTAAGTATAGTCTTAATTTTTTTATTATTAATTACAAAAACTGAGCCACAGAGATTATGAAATCATTTGAGCTATAGATTATATAATAATAAAGCAAGAATATAATAATTTTATATTTCCAAAATTTATTTTTGTGCCCTTCTAAATGGCCCTCCTCCGTGGCATGAATCCTTTACTGACCTGAAAGGCGTCAGCCGTGAGGAATGTGGAAAACACACTGGACTTTTCCTTTGGAACTGGGCTGTGATAAGAAGTGCCTGCTAGGAACATCACCATCTTTTCCCTGACACTTCCCCTCCAGTTTTTGAAGATATATCCAAAAATAATCTTCTTTGAAGATACAGGATAACACATGCTTCCAAGGCATTGTGCTTTCAGATACACTGGGTTTAGTTCAGCTGTAGTATGAGCTGACCAATCATCCTGATAGCCAGGTGAGCCCACTTCCTTGAGGAAGTCTATTCTATTCTATTCTTGATAGACTGACAGGCCATTGAGAGCTGGAAAAGGTATAAGAACCCTGAGATTGCCTGGGAATTCTTCCCTGGGAAGGCAATTTCATGAATGAGATGTTCCAAGCAAATGACCCCAAACTTCTCCAGGTGTTCCTCAATCCCTGCATTATCTGTCAAAGGGGTGATTTTACTCTTGACCTTGGCTTGTCCATGCTTCAAGATGAGTTCCCAGACAAACCATCAGATTTGGATATCCCCAGGACACATAAGGTTCCTCTATACACAGTGTTTTTATGGATTGGGGTTGGGGGGGCCACTTTGACAAAAACACCACTGAAAATCTTCTTCAGGAGAAGCCTTGCAATGGTCTTCTGTACCATCTAACTCACTCCATTAATCATTTGGATGTGTACAACAAAGGTCAAGGAACGTTCATCCGGCACTGCTGAACCATGAGGTTTCGCTTCCAGTTGTCTGAGGCACACCTTCTTACATTGTTGCTGCCTGGTATCGTGTAGGAGCCACTCTAGTCACTCAAACGATATATTTTCCTTTCCTCTGTCCCTTCCTTTCCAAAAGTGCCTGCTTTGCCTGGGTGGCTTTGAGGGCCTGAAAAGCCTTCTTTTTTCTCAGGAGATTTTCTGGAACCAAAGGGATCTTTTTCTTTGCTCTTCCTCTGCTAGCTTTCCAATGCTATGGCTCCCAAAATCTATTTTCTGTCATATGCCTTATAGTGCTTTTATTCTCGGCTTTATCAGTAACTGTGTAATTTTGAACACGGTGCTCATTTTCTCTAAAACTGAGGTTCATGAGATTAGTGGTTAAACTCCATGAGAAAGGAGGTGTACGTGTCTCTATAATTGGGGTTGGAAACAGAGTTGAAAGAGCAGCCTGAGAAACATCCATTTCCATGTGTCTTGTTTGTTTACACTCTAAGAGAGTCAAGTTAAGAAAGGCAAACAACATGGTACCTCAACAAAGCTCTACCAGATGAATAGTCATTAGGATAAACCAAGATTGGACTAGATGCAGGAACATAGCACAGCATTTTGAACACAAGCCATTCATTTGATGGGAAACTGGACCAAAGAAATTGTCCACATCTAAGCAGAGTTATCCCTGTGGAAAAATAAAGGCTAATAAATGAAGTATCATTATTTTGAGGATCCACTGTATTCATCACAAAGCAATATACAAGATAATCCAAAAGAAAATGTTAAGACAGAGTTTGTCATACTGTGAAGATGCAGAAATATGTGGTTTCTATAAACAGAGACAGACTCATAGATGGAGAACAGATGACAGCTGGGGAGGGTGTGTTAGCGGGTGGAGGTATTGAGCAAAAAAAGAAAAAGGACTCATGGACATAGACAACAGGGTGGTGACTGGGTATAAGGGGACTAAATGGTAAAGAAAAAATACCATAAAGATTATATATTAAAAAAATGGAAAATCTACTCAAAATTATATGTAACTTTAAATAATTGCAATAAAGTAAAAAATTGCATAATACATATGCAATTTCAATAACTTTCTAATTAAAAAATGTTTAAAAGGAGGTAAAAAGTATCTTAGTTACAATAATAAAATTTTAAACATCTAAAAATTACTGTTAAAATTACAATCTTTTTATTTTATACAATAAAAAGACTTAAAATAATGTAATATATATATCAGTTGTAGGATTCTAGGTTATTTATTTAAATATGAATATAATATAATATAATATATATTGTTTATAAATAAAATAGTTTGATATAGTCATAAACAGAAACAGAGAGAAAGAGAGATAGAGATATATCTATCAGTAGTAGAATTCCAAGTAAGATTTGATTTTTAGGCCATTAACATTCAGAGTTTTAATCAGATATTATGAGAGGGATACCTTACTGTGAAATGACAGTTAGCTTTAAATTTAAAATTTAGGGGGAATAGCTCACCAAAGTAGTAATAAATACAAAACAACAACAAACACTCTTGATGTCGGGGATCATGCAAGGAATAAGCAGCAAGAGTAAATTTTCATCTAAAAAACAAGTCCTTTATTAATACCCTACAATGCCCTGGACAGTACAATAAGTACTTTACCTGTCTTATCTCTTTTAATTTCAGAACCTTGAGGTAGTACTTTTACATTCTTTGATTTACAGATTAAGAAATTGAGTATTAAGAATATGTGACAGGAAATCACTCAATCTGACAGGTAGAATACAAAGTCTTAATGTCAAAACATGCACACATTTATCAATTAGGATTCTAGCTATGGGATAATTGAGGAGGAATTGATTTAAAAATTTTTAATTATAAAAGTGTGAGCAAATAAAATGCAACCAAAGCAGGATAATGAAGCACCTTGGAGGCGGGCACCATTGACAACCTTTGCCACTCATTGGTCTGACAGGGGGATGG
Organism: Mormoops blainvillei; assembly: GCA_004026545.1. Taxonomy (NCBI): domain Eukaryota; kingdom Metazoa; phylum Chordata; class Mammalia; order Chiroptera; family Mormoopidae; genus Mormoops; species Mormoops blainvillei. The sequence continues at coordinate 28,950 of PVJD01005099.1, forward strand.
GAGAAAGCATTTAATGAATATTTTTGAGTGAATAATTAAAAATATAAATAATCCCAGAGTTAAGAGAAGATGTAGAGCACTAGAGACTCAAATTAAATTCAGTACAATCTAAGGAATTTGATAATTTCTAAGGTGTGTCCTGCACATAGATCTGAAGGGGAGGTAACATATTTGAAGCCAATATGTGACATTCTGATTATCTCATTAACTTAAAGACTGATATAACATTTTTTTAAGAAAGTCTCTAAAGAAATTAATTATATTTTTGTTTCTTGCGCCTGCTACCTGCCTTAATAAAAAGCTATGAGTGTTTGAGAATAAAGTGATAGTAGTTCACTGGTAATTTTAAACACTTTTCCTCCTGCCTATCATTTTGAGACATAGGTGAATGCCAAGTTCCTTCCACGGCTAGAGGCCCTTCAGTTTTACACTCCATTGAGCTCCACGAGAATGAATGTTATTAAACTCCATCTTTACCAGTCACCTGGACAGTGACTTGTAAGCAATCCAAGGTTGAGTCCCAGAGCCCTGCTCCTTACCCAGGTAGCAATGTTTATTGCCCTTCCCAATGAACATAAAGATGTCCCTGTTGTGATAGCTTAATAGATCCTGTTGTTCCCAGACATTTTGGTAACTGTTTGATTTAATTATTGTGTCTCATAAAAAATAAATTTTACACAGTAATATTCCAGCCTGCTGTGCTGCTTCACTTCAAAATAACTTATAGCTACTAGATTCCCCTGTCCAATATTGGTCCGCAGCAGTAATAAAGTTGTCATCAAGAGGTGATGATAGACCACTTTGCATTGTTATAACTGCCTTTTTGTATTATAACTGTTTGCAACTTTATGAGGTCTTCATAAATGTGATCAATTGCAATAATAAAGTTGTAAGGCATTTGTGGCAGCTTATTTTTCTCTGCCTCAAAATAGGAGTTGCCTCGCTTGTTGTCTAATGTCTGTGATTGTATCATTGACTGCCTGAGAGTCCTGGGCTATGAGAGGCCAACCAAATTAGCTTCTGGAACTGCTCCCTGACTTCCAGGCCCTTGCTGTAGTTTATTCACAAAACTGTAAACCTATCAAGGTCAATCAAGAGAGGGATAACTTTTGCGTGCAATATAAACTAGGAAATACAAGTCGAGCACTTCACATAGGGTTATTTTATTTCCGATATTAGAAAGTTATGGCTCTCTGGTTATTCTGGTGATTAACTTAAATTATTAACTGCTTTTCATTATACAAATAATATATAATAATATGTCCCTTCACTCAAAAATAATTTAAAAAGGCATATTGGCACAAATGGTAGCCATCAAAGAGTCAGCAAGAAAGACTGCTCTATAACAGTTACAGGCAGAAATGTAGTCCAATTATTATTTTTGGTTAGGTAATTTTCATAATACCTGAAGTGCTGCATATGATAAAAAAAAACCCTCTGGAAACACTTACCATATTTTCACAGGGGCCTGAAGCCTATTCCCAAAGCATGACACCCACAGTATAATAAAGCCTGCCAAGACCAAATACCACGTTTAGTGTTATTTCAGTTTGTTTTTATTAAACACTATTTTTCTTTCCTGGAAATAATACACTTTTCTTCTCCTGAACTACTTTACCACAAGCATTTGTTACAAACATTTACAAAGTAAAATATGAGTTAAATTGGGTCAGATTATTTATATGGATTCATTTAGAAATAAATTAATTTATTAATAAATAAGTTTTTTGAAACCAAACATTCATTTAAATAATATCTGAAGTTAAATTTTTAATTTATAATTTAAATATAAAAGTTAATGTATTGTAAAGTCAAATACTTCAGGTTTTTATACAAAGAGTTACATATGGTGGAATGAATTTACTTTGTTAATTATTGCAAAAATTAAACTACAGCTTAATTAAACAATAACCTTGTAAATTAGAAAAGGGTCTATATATATATATAACTTTTATAGATTTTCATTGATCAAGAAAAGTATTGGTTGCTTACAAAATACTTATATTGATAAAATGTTTCCTATTTCTTTGTTTCTATAGCATATAATGTAAAAATAAATTTGAGCAAATTAAATATTATGCTTTCAACTATACACCTATCTTATGTCTCCCAACCTCAAATGATTTTGACAGGAAGTCACAAAATTAATAAGCAATTCATACCCTCAAAAAACCAACACAGTTGTGATTTATTTTGTTTTCATTAACCATCTCATTGATTAATCTATGATAAGGATGATGAAAAGAGGCGCTCTTTTTAATTAGATAGATTTAATATGTCAGTAGGTTGTCTCCAGATTACCAAACTATGACCTCCCAAGTAGTTCTTTGATTCTTGTGTGCACATTGATACCATATGATTGCAAGATTAGGCCAGAAAGCCTAAGATTTCCCAATAGTTATATAAGTTATGTATAGTTATATAAGTTATATAACCAATAGTTATACAAGCTTATGTATTATAAGAACTCTGCCTGGGATTATGCGGGGTATTTAATTTCTGGCATGTCTATTGTGGAATGTAGAAAAGATGTCTAAGGTACTTTATGTACAATACAGCAACACTCAGTGAGAAGGAGCTTTATGTTCTAGAATAAAGCCCTGGGTTCAAATCCTAACTCTGCTCCATACTCACTGGGTGTTACTTACCAGAAGAAAGATTAAGGCACGAATTATGAAAAAAAGGAAAAGTTTCTGAATTTTTTCATCTAATTATGAAGGGAATGGAGTGCTTTGGGAGGCAATAACTTTTTCATCACTGAAGGCACATAATAAATGTCTGAGGAATCATACATAAAAGATGCTAAAGCAAGAATGAAAGCATCAACCTGTGGCTAGAGATGATTCTCTCTGTCTCATGCAGGTTCTTTGATTATTAGAGACATAGAGTTTCCCCTGCCCATCCCTTAATCATTTCTCTTTCCTCATCATTTTCAACTTAAGTACTCTGCATTCTGAACTCATGCTATTCCAAGGTATCAAATTATTTTAAATAATAGTAAGTCTAAAGGTGAAGAGCAAGTGTGGGATAGTAAAAAATTACTGCATTTTACATCCTTTTTATGAAATATAGACTTTTGCAATCACTGTCAAAAGACAATTTAGCAATACTTAATTCTTGCTTTAATTATCTCTATAGATTATGCTCTTTCATAAACTGTACAACTTCAGGAATGCAGATAATTTGGAGACTATCCAAGAAGAAACAATGAAAATGATTAAGATGCTGGGAAATTGGCTCTATTATTAAAAGAGAACGAATAAGATAGGTTGAGTGATAGCAATGTGTGTTTTCAAGTGAAGTTGAAATGTATGCATAAGAAACATAAGTACTTTTTCTTGATGTTCTATAAAGATATACAAAGAAATATGGGATTAAATTGATTCAAAATTGTAAGCATGTACTAATTTTTAAAATGTGACATAAAAGTTGAACATCAGAAAAAAAACAAATTTAGTATAGTAGTTTTCTTCATTTTGTTAAAGAATTTCTTTCGAGAGGAGCTATATCATTCACTACCTGACAAAAATGCTAGAGGCAACCAAAAAATAACATTTTAGGAACTCTATAGAAGTGAAGAGCAATTAAAAGAAAATAACAAAAATTTCCCCTAAAATTGTAATTGAAGTCTGTGAATATATTACTCAATAATGTAATACAACTGTAGAGAATGTTGTGCTGTGTGTTTGAGCCTGTGCTCACCTGAATTAACATTTCATATACACATGAGTTTGTAACTAAACACTGATTTAAAAAGAAATGAGACTAGAACTCAAAATCGGTAACCTTGATCACATTTCATGTTTAGAACATGTTCTTTTTTTTTACTCTATGAATTGTTAATTAAACATAACTTTATGTTTAAATTAAATGTTAAATTTTTAAAATTTGAAGATTTCATATAAAAGTATAGGCATCTGTCATCTATAGGTAAAAGACTGTAGGAGATGACTTGTGGGCCTGCATCCTCACATAAAAATGAATGGGTGGATTTTTACAATAACATAGATCTATTCCTTTGAGATATCTATGCTTTTTTCTCACCATGACTTTCTCCATCCCATGTAGTTAAATAGTTCCTATTGTATGTCAAAACCTCACATAGCAATTCTAATCTATTCATTTTTCTATTTGATCTCTGTATTCATTTATTGAAATTCTTGACATAGTACATTTTGTGCTTTCCCATATCCTATAGGAGAATTCAGCAACTGTTCCATCTATACTGGCCACAAATTGTCAAGTTCTCATCCTTAGATATTTACTTATGGGTGAAAAAAAATTCCAAAAGGTCAGTTGAAATATATTAGATCTTGAAGCATTGAGAGGCTAAGATATTACTATACTGCGTAAACCTGACAAATCATATAGATTAATTATCCAACTGGCTTTTATCACCAGTTATTCTAAGGTCAGATAGCAACTGGGATAAATCATGTTATATGCTTTCTTTCTTATGTTTTTTTAATGCTTTTCCCTGATTTCAATTTACCGAATAAATAACATTTGATAATCCAGAACAAACAAATATATAAAAAGAAATAAAACTCACCTCAATTTTATTTCCCTTATTTCTCAACAATATTCATAGTTTAAAACATCATTATAATGTGGTTATAAGTTTACGATTGTATTAGCCATATTTTTACAATGCACCAGTCTTTTAACCCATAATTAGCAGGTGTTTAATGGTCAATTACTAAGTCACATCATTTAGGTACTGAGCACAAAAGCAGAAACAAGCCACTCTGCCTTCATTCAACTTGCTTTCATTCTAGTGGAGAAGACACACAGTGAGAATGACAGATAAGTCAACTACATGATACATTACATAGCTTAAGTGTAGGAGAGAAAACTATTAAATTAAGGGAAAGATGTTATAAAATATAAGAGCAAAAATTAAAACTTTACAAAGGCTGGTCAGGAAATAAGCTACTTTTTAACATAAAACTAATTTTTGAACCAAGGCCTGAGGGAGTAGAAAGGGTTAGTTGCACAGATAATATTTAATTATATAATTGTTCCATATTGCTACATATTACATATTTTTACCACTTTATTGCATTAGTTTACCAAATTGAGTCCTGTAATTTATTTTACAATGAATTTCTGGAATTTGAAATTCTGCAAAATGTTGCAATTAAATACAAAAACAACAAAAATGTTATTTTAACCTAGGTGATGATAATGTGGGTAACCACCTAAGTAAAAAGTCTTTCAACTATATCTAAGGTGAGTGTACTTTACCTAAGTGTGTGTACTTTTATATCTCAATTAAAAAATAAAAACAATGACTGGTACTACTACTGCTATATCTCCATTATATTCTCTGTTGTCCCCATCCTCTCTGACCTCCACCCCATCATCTCGAGTTTCATGCTGAGCATTTATTGTCTCTCAAGCATGTATGAGAAACTTTACTTTCATTATTATTAAAACAGACATTTTAAAACTATTTACATGGAATTTCATTTTGAAATAACACTAAAATTCATTAGACACTAACAAAAATTAGCTATTTGAGTGAAAATGCCTCTGTCTTCTAAAGCCTGAACTGTAAAAGGAGTGACATTGTTTTACATTTTTGTAAATTTCCTTGGTGTCAGGTTTCTGGATTATCCTGTCTGCTTCTGTATTAACTGGGTTTCGATACCTCACATCATGAAGCTTCTGGGTAACTCTCTCTACATGCATGAAAAATGAGTGAAAGAGACATTTCAGTATTCTTGGGAAAATAGTTTTGACTTCGCAGTCTTTCTGAAGTGGGCCCACGCTATAAGAATTGCTGTCATCAGGAAAACCGTGTGAGATAACGGTGGGAAGAGAGAAAAGCTGAGGTTAATAAATACAGCAATGGAGTCAAAAGGCAATTTATTTGCTGTTTTGAGGGGAAAGGTTTAGTAGTGTCAGTGAAATCTGGTGACTCAGTCATTAGAGGAAATCTGTTATTAATCACCCATCAGCCTAGGGGTGTCTCATAAACACTCCAAGGACTTTAAAAATTTATTCTTCATTGTATTTTTTTCCATTACCATTTAGCCCCCTTATACCCCTCTTCCCCACAGCAATCACCCCACTGTTTTCAAAGTCAATGAGTCCTTTTTCCCTCTTGCTCAACCCCTCACCCACCTCACCCCTGCTAGCTGTCATTCTGCTCTTCATCTATGAGTCAGGGACTTTTCATTTTAAAAATAACAGATTTAAACTGTACCCTCAAGCACTCCCTGCAATGTGAAGATTCTTTCATTTTGCAAAATCATGATATCCTTGGGATTTCTTCCCACTGCTCACACTTGCAATATTGGTTCTATCTGGAAAGACCTCTACATTGGCTACTGCTTTTTGAGGTGCAGGAGATCTACAGAATAAGAGAAGAGGGGAGAAGGAATTTGGGACTAATGCTTAGTCCCCAGAACAGTAAAATGTAAGCCCATCAACAACCAGCAGCGCCTATTCAGCTTTTCAACCTTTCCAAAAAGGCATGGCAGAGAATTCACTGGTAGGAAGACTGGAAACATGGTGCCGGGGATCAACCCACATATAATTTGAAGGCTTATGGTCTCTTTTAATGTATATCTATACACAGCTTGTACACAGTTATCACTTTATACAATTACAGGTTTACCTCAAATTCTTACCTTTTTCAGATATATATTTGTACATATTCAGGTATTTTACTCCTCCTCCCCCTTTTTGAGCTTTGTTTAATCAATTAAGCAAGTTGTATTACTAAATTGTAAGTGTAATCATAAGTGTATTTCTAACAGTCATTAATAAAATAGGCAGCATTTTCTGAGTGATAGTTGTGCTTTTTTGGGTTTTATGCATGTGGGTGTACTTTTCTAATTTGTCTTATTTATAAAACATCAAGGACTTTTTCATCAGTTTGTCAAATCACTACTTTTTTTTCCAAAAGAAAAGTTTGTAACAATATGGTAATGACACTATGTATCATTATGTATTATAATATGGAATATAATCCTATTATCTTAGATGTCTTGAAACATATAATTCAATGAAATGAATATCCTTCTAAACCATCTGTCTGTTAGTTGTTCTTGCTATAAAAATGATAAAACTTTACTAAACAGAAGCAATTGAATATGCACTAACTATGTTAATAAACGTAAAAAGCCCACAATAAGGAACACTGGAAAAGCAGAAAACAAACAAAAATGCAAGGAGATAAGTATAAAATGGATTGTGCTAAATGTGTAAAGTGATTTCAGTGCTGTCAACACCAATGCTTGGCTAGTTCTCCACATTTTTTAACTTTGTTGTATGACCCTAGCTGAGTAAAATTTTCTTTGTTGTTTCAAAATTTTTTGCAGATTTCTTGCTAAATGTATTTATAATTGTTCCCCTCTTTGATTATTTTTTCAACTATTGTAAATGACATTTTTCCTTCATAACATGTAACTGATTATCACTGGCATATAAGAAAAATAATTATTTAGAAAAAAATATTTCTAATTATTTATGCTGAATTGTAAATTCTTATTTTTTAAGTTTCCTTTGTTTGGTTCAATATAGGCAATAATATTACCAGCAAATAAGGAAAATTTGCCTAAATATTATTAATTTTGTTTAAATGGCATTTTTTAATTCCTAACACTTCCAAAGCTATGTTAAATAACAAAAGATTTACAGTAAAAGCCAATCTTATTTGTTTCTCTCAAATTTATTTTTTCAAAATTAAGAGAATGTGGTCCCTCAGTTAAAATATCAAACTGAGCAGAAGGTATAAATGGATTAAATGCTCACCTCTCCCACTCCCCAATTATTGACCTCTCTTCATAAATAATCACCCTTAACATTTTTTTTGTCTTTTAGGATATTTTCGTTGGGTATACATTTTTTCACTTCCTTCAGTAAGGGAAAATGTGTCCAAATTTAATTCCATTTACCCTGATTGCTTTCCACCTCTCCACGGATGTTCCAGAGGCAGCCCAACAGGACATTCCCAACAGGGGCTCATCTGAACCAAGGCTACAGATCCCAGCCATTTTTTCAATACACTACTTTATGGTTTCCTCATGTGTTGTACTTCCCCACCCCTTTAGTTGTATAAATAGAGAAATAAAATATATTTTTTTACATATATATATAAATTTATATTTAATGAGTCTAGGTCTCAATTCAATTCTCGGTTACCGTGAGCCATATTTAAATGTCCTCTTTCTACTGACAAATAGAGACTATCCTACTTTGCTGGATTACTCACTCTAAGCTATTTTCCTACAAAGTATAGTGTGTGTATTCAGGAAAAGAGGTATGAAAGATATTACACTGGAGTTCTAAAGACAGTATTACAATTTATACTTACTGTTTAAAAAGTAGAGAATAAATTAAGATGTATTAATATTTGATGTGGGATTTGACACTATTGCCCACAATAGTTTTTCTGAACATCAGGAAGTCCCCAAGAAGGCATGGAATGCAAAGACAGAGGTGTTCGGAAAGGAAATTTTCCACCACTGAGGGTTTTAAAAATAAGACTCATAAAGAAGAACACAAGTATATGTTCAAATAAATGGACAGATTGTATAATCTCCTTGTTAAGACCGAACCTCACAAAACTGAGATAGGAGTGTAAACATTCTGCCAAGGGAACTTTTTTCTAGGGAAAAGGGCAAGCAGTCTTAGCATAACAAATAATGCAGTCGAGTTTCCCACATGCAGAAAAACCACAGAAACTAGCACATCCAGAGTGCAATAGCAGAAACTTCTGAGTGAAGATAAATATTCAAAACACAAGCAGGAGAAAATGGGGAAAATGATCAAGCTGACACTTCTACCACCAGTGTGAGTTCTACATCTGACTTATTATTAAGAAACAATGATGACCATATATTCTGAAGAGAAGATGACCAAACCTCTGAGGTTGTTAATACTAGCATTAGGATGGGCCTTCCCCTGAACATACGTCAAGGCCAACACAGGCGCTGGTGGACATGTGAAGCAGCTGGAGTAGTTGGGATCTATCAACTACCCAACCAGCTCCCAAGGACCAAGTTAGTAATTCAACCACCAATTTCTGAGTTAACTTGATACTCACCTTGGTAAAAATGATGAAGCTGTTCTTGCAATGTCTTATATAATAGCAAAAGACAAAAAATTTACATATTTGGATAAACTCTTGATTTTTGTACCATTGTGATGGAAGCAACAATAACATACAGAAAATAATAGGGTGATAAATGATGATGAATTATTTCCTTGGTAAATTCTGTTGGAAGAATCATATTCTTCTAAAGCTAAAAGACTAGAAGAACAAGTATTAGTACAAATGATGAATTTTGGAAGGTTTGTTCTACAGATGAATAAAAGTTTAGAGGTTCCTAACATGGCTTTCTTTAAGGTATCCAATTCATAAATTTCAATAGACTTCACAAAGAACTACTTTTTGTAAGCACTAAAGGAAAGATTAACAGTGGAAATATATTCTAACAGTAAATTATTTCATTAATGATATCAAAACCTTTATGATAAAAATGGAGTGCTCTTAACTATAAGTAGAATGAATTGAAACTAGCAGAACTATTCTGGGCTAACAATACAAAGAGGGTAATAATATTTATTAGTAATCAAGACATTACAGGAATAAAGATGAAGTGAGAAAGGTACAAAGTATTAGAAGTTAACACAGAAAATAGTTAAGTTTATAAAATTAAAACTTTCTAAATATGGAAATTTCTATAGTACATGAAGTGAGACAGGAATGACCATGAAAATCTTCTATACAGCACAAAGTTCATGGCATGGTGAAGTTCATAAAACACTCTTAAAGTAAGCTGTACTTTTTTTCTTTAATTTAACAAAGATGCATGATACAAATTTGTCTTCTTTCTCTCTGTTGAAAGGAATCTATATTCCTATATACTACCTAAAGGATTTTTTTATCTTTATTTTGCTTCTGTTTAGATTCAGAAAGAACATTTAATGATTGGATAAATTCTTACATTTCTCACAGTTAAAAAAGAGCCGGGACCAGGCATTTATGAACAGTATGATGAATAGGTGTACATACACATGCCTGCACAAATACACAAACTAAACCCTAAACGACTCTGCAAATACTGGTTATCTCTGGATGGTGAGACTAGTCATAATTTTTATTTTTACTGTATATGTTCTTTATTTTCCAATATATCTATAACAAGCACATATTGGTTTTATATTTTTGAATGTCTGGTACATAGGGATATGTTCTTTGACTGCAGAAGCCACTGACATATTTTACAGTTTACATGCTAATTTGACCTTGATATTACACAGATATATTCAGCCCGAACCAAAATAAACAAGGGTGTAGTCAAGAAGGTCTAGCATTGATGAGAATCAGTCTGTCTAGGATATAATTTCATCTTTTTTCTGATTACAGTTGACATGCAATATTATTTTATATTTGTTTCATGTGTATAGCACAGTGGTTAGATAATTATATAACTTACAAAGTGATCCCTCTGATAATTCCAGTACCCACCTGATACCATACATACTTATTACAACCTTATTGACTATACTTCCTATGCTGTACTTTGCATACCCACAGCTATTTTGTAGCTTCTTAATCCTTTCATCTTTTCACCCCAACCTCCAACCTCATCCCATCTTGCAAACCTCAGTTTGTTCTCTGTATCCGTGAGTCTGTTTCTGGTTTGTTTGCTTGTGTTGTTGTTTTTTGTTTGTTTTATTCTTTAGATTCCACATGCACATGAAGTTATATGGCATTTGGCTTTCTCTGACTTACTTAGCATAATATCCTCTAGGTCCACCCATGCTGTTACAAATGGTAAGATTTTATTATTTTTTATGGCCAAGTAATATTTCATTGTACATATGAGATCTGTCCAGAAAAAGTCCAGCAATTGTTAATATAACAAGAATGGTTTGCATGACATCGATGTAAACTGGCAGCCAAGGAGAGTGGACTGGACTGAGCAGGCATGAACAATGACAACTTCATTGTACTAGTCAGTGGGAACAGTAGATGACACTGAGTGAGCATGTGTTCTGTGTGGTCTTCCCACCCAAATGACTGAGCAAATAGAGCAATGAATCTGCATCAGATTTTGCATTAAGCTTGAACATTTGTCTGTGGAAACTATTCGGATGATTCAGAAGGCCACAGCTATGGGCAACTGGTGATTGGCAGCTTTGTCATAACAACGCACCTGCTCATGCATCAAGTCTCATGCAGAGTTTTTTGTGAAACATCAAGTCTCCAGAGAGACTCAGTTGCCTTACAGCCCAGATTTGTCACCCTTCAACTTCTGGCTCTTTCCAAAACTAAAATACTCTTTGAAAGGGAAGAAATTTCAGACCATCAGTGAGATTCAGAAAAATAAGATGGGGCAACTATGGCAATTGGAAGAACTGTGTGATATCCCAAGGTGCCTGCTTTGAGGGGGACTGAGGTGTCATTGTCCTATGTATAATGTTTCTTGTATCTTGTATCTTATTTAATAAACATCTCTATTTTTCATATTACAAGGCTGGATATCTTCTGGACAGACCTCATATGTACCACAACTTACTTATGCAATTGAGTTGCTATTGATAGACACTTGGGTTGCTTCCACATCTTGGCTTTTGTAAATAACATTGCAAGAAACATAGTGATACATTTTTCCCATTAGTGTTTTGGATTTATTAGAATATATTCCCAGAAGTGGAATTTCCAGATTATAAGATCGTTCCATTTTTAATTTTTTGTGGAATCTCCGCATTGTTTTTCATAGTGGCTGCATCAATTCATAAACCCACCAACAGTGCACAAGCATTCCCTTTCCTTCACATCCTCACCAACACTTGAATTTGTTGGTTTATTAAGGATAGTCATTCTGACACATGTGAGGTGACATCTTGTGGTTTTAATTTGCATTTCTCTGATGATTAGTGATGATGAGCATTTTTTAATGTGTCTGTTGGCTATTTGTATGTCCTCTTTAAAGAAAAGTCTATTCAGGTCCTCTGTCCATTTATAAATTGGACTGTTTTCTGGTGTTAAGTTACATGAGTTCTTTATAAATTTTAGATATTAACCCCTTATCAGAGATATCATTGCTAAATATCTCCTTTCATTTAGTAGGTTGTTTTTTACCCTTTGGATGTTTTCTCTTCTGGGCAGAAGCTTTTAGTTTGGTATAGTCCTATTTGTTTATTTTTTCTTTTGTTTCCCTTTCCTAAGGAGATATATTAGAAAAAAATATTACTAAGAGTAACATAAGCCCTGGCCAGTGTGGTTCAGTGGTTGGAGCTTCACTACGCAGCCAAAAGTTTGCAGGTTTGATTCCCAGCCATGGTGCATACCTTGGATATGGGTTCATCCCCCATCTGCGCACAGGTCTGTGTGACTCAGAATCCAGATACTATGATTCTGGGTCCCAGCATAAATCCCAGGTCTGGGTGTGTGCAAAGTCAACCAATGAATGCTTTTCTTCCATCACTGTTTCTCTTGTCTTTCCTCTCTCTCTAAAAAAAGCACATGAAAATGCCCCCAGGTGATTAAAAAAATAAAAGTTAAAAAAAGAGCAATGTCATAGTTTGCTGTCTATGCCCTCTTCTAAGTATTTTATAGTTTAGTGCCTTAAACTTAAGTCTTTTAACTATTTTGAGTTTTCCTTGTGTATAATATAAGAAGGTGGTGTAGTTTCATGTTTTTTCATGTGTATCTGTTCTAGAGGATATACTTTAAGTATTCATTTGGAAATAATTTTAGACCCACGTAAGAGATAAAAACATACAGAGAGTTTATGTATACCCTTCACTCAATGTCCCCATAATTAGTATTTTTATATAACCATAGTATAATTATCAAAAAATTAAACGTTAGTGCAGTAATGTTAACTATAGATCTTATTTGAATTTCACCTTTCCAATTGTACCATTTTCCTGTTCCAGCATCCAGTCGAGGATCTCACATTGCATTTAGTTTTCATGTCTACTTAGTCTCTGCCAATCTACAATATTTCTTTTGTTTTCCTTTGTTTTTCATAATGTTGACATTTTTAATAAACATTAGTTAGTGTGGATTAGTTAGCCGTATGTTTTCTTGTGATTAGAATAATATGAATTTTTATCAAGAATACAACAGAAGTCATGTTGTGTCCTTTCAGTGCAGTGTATGAGGGACACATAAGGTCAATCTGTCTTATTACAGGTGATGTTTACTTTGACCACCTAGTTAAGGTGATATCTGCCAAGTTTCTCCACTGTGAATTTAGTTTCCCTTTGTAATGGATAAATATTACTTTACTTATTTACTTTGAGATTGTACAGATGTGAGTTTTCTCCTCATTTCTGCCTACGGATTTTGGCATTCATCAGTGACACTTGTTTGCAACAGTAATCACTGTATTGAAACATTCAGCTCATTTAATTCATTCAGGTTGGCTATTGCGTACTTTTGACACACCCTCTTACTTTTTGGTAGCACTTCTTAATTCCCAGAAGATATATTTGCAAATAAAAACACCCATCTAATCTGTTCTTTTAAGTTAAAAGTGACATTTTGGTTCCAAATGAAAAACTAACTTTTTTTAAAAAAAAGAAACCTATTCTGTGAAGAGTTTACAGAAGCTTGATAATCTTGTTTTAAATGATTTGTTATTAGGAAAATGAAGCAACTGTATAATCTATAAAAAGTTACATCTGCACACTTAATGAAAAAATTCTGATTTATCCAAAATTATCCAGTAAAGGTCCTTCCAATGAAATTTTATTGTGGTTTTTAAACTTACTTCTTAACAACACAAAAATGCAATGTGTTTTATTCACTTTGTAAGAAAGTTTCTTGAAATTATTATGGAAGATTTTCAAATAGAATTTTTACATAAAACATTTGTTTTATGTAATAGGTAGAGAGGAATACAAATAACTTGATTTATTAAGTAGCACCACTGAAGTATTATTTCTATTTAGATCTACATCTCTTAATGGGTTATCATTTTCAGTTATGACAGATAATAAAACCATGTGGAGAAATTCAGTTAACTTAGAAACAGACATGGGAGCCCGTGATTCTTGAAGCATTCGATCAATAATTTCAAATTACAAAATAAATTTAATCAAATTTCATCACTAAAATTACTGAAGAGTTTTATTCCATTAGAGAACATAATAGATATTTTAAAATTTCTTTGTACCTGCTTCAAAATGTAAATAATATTTTGCAATAAAGTTGTACCTATAAGATTCATAAGTAACTACGCATATAATAAAGATGTGTAGTTACTTTGTAGTAATGGGATTATCATAAAGTTTAAAAAAAGTGTTCTAAACATATTTTTATTACCTGAAAAACTATATTTCTGCACAGGAAATGATATGAATTCTTGCTCTCTCTTCCCTCTGGTAAAGCTACTATTTTTAGAAGTTATAAATCAAAAAGAAAACTGTAAACTCATCCCCTACTTGGTCCCTGTGCCCTCCCAAATTCTTTTCTGAGACTTGAGTATTTGTGAATAGATGGTAGCAAGAGGAAGAGGGTACCAAGTGTCTTCCTGGCTCACAGGGGACTACCGTTCCATTTTCTAGAGCTGCGGAACCTGGGCTTCTGAGTTTGCAATTGAAAGTGTTATTTACAATATAATTTTAGGATGGGGATAGTTTCAAAAGAGATTTCTGGGCAACTTCTGAGATAAAACAAAAACTTGTTTGTTTGTTTTTCTTTTTAAAACAGGTGCCTTTACTAGACAAACATTCCAGTTCCTCAAATTATGTTGATTATCAGCTTTATTGTTTAGTGTTGTGAGTATTGGTGTTTTGTTATTGTTATTGTCAGGTCTTCAAGAGATTTTAGTAATAAAAAGAGAGAATAGGCAGTTGTAAAGATGAAAGAATAGAGCACTGGGAATGTATATTAGAGTTTTATTGTCTCCTGTAAACATTTTCAGTATATTTCTGCAATGTAAAATGTTCAGACACTTTCTACAAAAGCTTTCTGATCTGAGATAATCTTCACTGCATTAAGCTAATTAAAAAGATATCCCAAACTGATTCATCTAAGACTCATAATATAAATGACAGATTTTCCATTATAGACATTTTTTTAAAAAGCTAAGAAATCACCAGCTGTAGGAAAAATATTCACATCAGAAACACCAAGATTTTATATAATACACTTCATCTTTTTAAAATTCATTGTAATTACTTCAATAATTAATAAAGATGAAATATTTATATTTCAATGAGTATTTCTCCCTTTATCCCCTTTCATCTTTAATTTTGTCCTGTAGGGTGAAAAATGCTTTGAGCAATGTTATAGATCTCTGAACTTCATAGAAGGCTGATATTACATCATCCTAACAAGAAATCCACTCCAAACATTAAAAAAGAATAGAAATATTCCCAGGAGAAATCTTCAAATATAGGACCCATGTTGGATTGCAGAGTAATTCAATTAAAGTTTAAGTTTGGTAGACATCTATAACAGAATGGCCTGTACAATTTTAAACATGGTTTGCAGTTCCATCCTTAAGCAAAATAAGAAGTTAGAAGTTTGTCCAAGATAGCTTTCAATTTCCTCCTTTAGTGTTTTTTTTCACCATTCAAATGTTCAAAATTCTGCAGGCCCCATTCTAATACGGCTTCTTCCAAAAAAGAGCTAATTAGAACCCAATTTCTTTTGTGATATTGAATTTAAATTGAATCGACATTAATTTGGAATTGAATGCCACATATAATATTTCATCAAACACCTACCAAAACCTTGCCTTGAACATTTTGATATCAAATTTTAATAGGAAGTGGAATTAAAACTCAGAAGGATTAAATAGCATTCTTAAAGTTGCAGTGCTAACAATTGCCAGATTTCGAGGTACAGCTGAATTACCTTGCTCCCATTGTAAAATTTCTTGTCACAGCATTTTCCCTCAATAAGGTTTTGGGAGAATATTTTGGAGTTGTGGACTCTCTTTGGTTTTCCCACAAATCATGATGTGGTAGTTGATAAAATGTGAACACTCTGGAGTCTGACTACTCAGGTTTATATAAATCCCAGCTCTGACATTTGCTATGTATGCGAATTTGGGCAAATTTTACTTAAATTCTCTGCAACTAAATATCCTGAAAAAGAAAACATACATATAACCTAATATCCACTCAAGGATTTACTGAGGAAATTATAATGTAATTTATGTAAAACATTTAGTACAATGTCTGGCTCATGAAAATCATCCAAAAATCATGTACTTAAATAATTTATTAAACATAGGCTTCATTAGAGCAAATAAATATTTTTCTAACTGATGTATCTCCAGAACTCCACCAAGCCCAGTTCCTCACACACAAGAGAAACCCCTCTAGCTATTTATGGAATAAATGAATAAGTTAATTAATAAATTAATGAATCAATGAATTAATAAGTGCAGTGTCTTGTCCACACAAGTTGCTTGTTGAGAACAGCAATATAATTTTATATTGGATTTTGCATTATCTCTTGTCCTAAATCTGTTTTAGGTGTTCCAACATACAGCTGTTCAACAAACATAATTTAAAATTTTTAAACTGATATTGTTCAAGAAGAAATAGAGGGCTTTCAGCATAGATATTCCATTATTAAACTGTTAATTTCACCTTCACCTACTAAAGACATGTCAAGAGAAATATAAGATTTTTGAAAAATTTATTAAATTTTATCTATTACAGCTGCATGAAATAGAACTGGTTATGATGAAAGTCGATGAACCATTTTTATGGTGCTGGTAAATGGTACTTTTATAAGACCTGTACTTCAACATCACCTGAGTGACAATGTCTATTGTTATAGTGTCCTGAAAAATCAGATAATAATGTTAAGTGTTATGAAAAAATTTATATTTGGAAACATCTACTTTTAATTTATACTTTGATTAGTCAAATATCATTTTGAATTAACTGTGCACATGCCTGCCTATTACTAAGGATAAACAATTTCTCCAAGATTATAGCAATAATTTTATTTTTACAATTAAGAATAGCTTTACTGGGAAATTGGCTAAATTGCAAAGGATCCCCAAATAGATAACTCAATAGTAATATCAACATTTTGGACAAACATTACCTTAAAAGTTATTGATGTAATGATGTAATTCTCCAACAGCCTAAATTACAGACTTAGACCAACATTTTCTGAGAAATTTATCTGCTCATATTTAATAGGAAATTGCATGATTTAGGTAACTTGGTGAGCAGTTGATAATATCTATGAAAAATCTCTGGACTACAATTAATATGTATAAGTTCTATGACATAGATTGTTAGAATCTCAATCATCCATAAATATTTCTGAAGACTGTTCTGTCCAGAGATGGTCTTTGTATCCAATTCTAGGTTGAGTCAGAGTGGCCAGTCATTAATAACTGGTTGGGTTCCTGAATTTGCATAGGTATATACCTGTCTCCCTGCCCTTTCTTTTTGCCACTAGTTTGTATGAATCTACCTCTAATCAGAAACTTGCATAACTACTCCACATTCTTGCCATAGAACATAACCTACAATCTCAGCTATACACCATTGGTGAAAGTCTCAAGACAGACAGAAAATGTCAAAAAAGTTGGCTCACGATATAGGAGGTACATTCATTTATCATTATATTTCAAATTTCCCTTTAGGGAAAATCAGCCTAAGAATGGTGCAAAACTGCCCTAAAATATCTGGCTTATTGTTATAAAATTGCTTTTTCAGCTTGTGTTTAACACTGAGGAATATTATAAGGAAAAGGAATAGTTTTGCTGTGGTTCACCATGATGTAACAAATCAAGTCTTTAGACTAAAAATAAGTTAATTAATTAAAATTTTAAAAGATAAAATAGGTGATTTATTTTTATTATTATAATATATAAATATATACAAAATAAATATATTTAAAGTAGTATATTATTTATATGTATTATTTATTTACAGATATTATCTTTGAGTCAGTTTTATGTTTTTATCTCAAGGATCATTATATCTTATACCTCATCGTATTTGGGGTCTTTTTAGAGACCTCAGAATTAAATTTGTAACCCACATCATCAAAAGAAAAAAAATTTAATAATTTTTTTGTCAACTAAGATTACTCCAGGTTTATCTTCTTATTGGCCTCCATATATTTAGATTTTCCCTAATTTCACCTATTTAATTACATGCATTTAATTATATATTTAAAGAATGTACATATATAACACATGCTCAAGCACATACCAGGTTACAGGGGACTTTGCCATGACTCTATTGCCCATAGTCCAGCTGTAGTCACCACAAAGTCCTTCTAGATTATCTAATACATATGTTCTCTATTTTAGAGATGCCTGACCTCATTATAACATTTATTTCTCACCTTATCACCCAGGCTTTGTGAAGACACATCCTTTGGCTTCCATGCCTTATATTTTTCAAGATTTTCACCCTTTTCACATTTTTGCTCATATCTCTTAGACCCTCCCACATCTTATGTGTGAGCTTTTTATTTTCTTAAGTCCCTGCCTTTCTTTTTTGTCATTTGAAATATTTGAATGGAACAATCACATCTATTGGAATTGGTTCAATTATCATCTGCTCATTAGTTAAGAAATCCAAATATCTGGGCCAGAATCTCTTCTGTCTTTAATGCACAATTGATAATTGACATAAACATCTTAGAGTCTGAATGTTTAAAATTAATCATGATCTTTTCTCTACAAATCTTTACCCTCCCAAACTTCCTATCAAAGTAACAGCTCTCAAGTCCAAACACTGAAAATCATTTTCAAACCAGCACTCACTTCACTACCAATATTCAACCAACTACCAATACTGACACCTCTAGTATATCTTAAATATTTCCAATATCTACTATCTATTCACCCCTCTCACCTGTTGCAATTCAGGCCAATCCCATCTCTCTTCAGCATTATAAAATGCTAACCAGTCTCTTGGTCTCCACTAAAGCCTCTTCTCAATTTACTCTATAGATTGCAAAAAGGAGGTGCTTTCCTTCTGCAAAACAGATGAAGACCTTGCAGTATATGGGAACATGAGAGGATCAGACCCTGATAGAAACCACTGGTCAAATGGACTGGAAGTATGTAAAGTGACAAAAAATGTTAAAGTATTTGAACAAGATCAAATAATGAAGGACTTTGTTGCCATGTTAAAGTTTAAGTCTTTATTCTAAGAGCAGTAGGGTAGTATTGAAAAATTTCAACTAACTAAGCAACATTATTTTTAAAACAAAGTACTTCACTAACAGTGGAGTTCACTTGTAGTGGTCTACAAAATAAGGTATGCAATCAGATATATTGAGGGGAAGACAAATTAGCGCTACTATTTAGGTAGTCTCATTCTTCTAATGTTCATTTTGTATACCTTTAAAATGGTGAATCAAAGGTCATAATTGAGGTATTGCTCAGAGATCATTTTCTATTAAAGGATGCATGATCCAAAAAGTGTGTATTTGTATAGATGGGTAGAAATCTTTTACACAGTTATTTCATTAGGTAAATGAGGAGTTGATGATATCTCATAGTTTGCTGGTAATAACCAAGAAAGAGTCAAATGAATTAATAAAAGAAATATTTTTTTAAATATTTTTTTAAAGAGCCCCTTCTTGCCCTGACCGGTGTGGATCAGTTGGTTGGGCATCATGCAGTGAAGTGAGAAGTTGCCAGTTTGATTCATGATCAGAGCACATGCCTGGATTGTGGATTCAGTCCCCGGTCAGGGTGGGAGCATACCAGAGGGTCCTGATCAGGATGAGTGATTGATGTTTCTCTCTCACATGAGTGTTTCTCCCCCTCTCTTTCTCCCTGCCTTCCCTTTTCTCTCTCACAAAAAAAAAAAAAAAACACAAAAAAAAAACAACTTATAATAAATAAAACAAGAGTCTCATCTTCATTATGGTCTAAATTAAATGGATTGCAATAGCACCCAAATATTTTCTAGTGATAATAAACATCACCTTGGACATCCAAGGTTCAGGGAGGTTAAGATTTAATGATCCATGCCTTTTAGAGTATGCTTACTAAACTATTTTGGCAGTCAGAAAAGAGAGAATAAATTGAGAATAAAGCTTGAAAATCTTACAAAGTTAATATTAATCACTTTTAAAACTTAGGAAAGTCACCTGATTCCTGAGACAACAAGAAAAAAAAGATGGCAGAGTATCAATCTGGGTAAGCTGTAGGTAATGCCTTCAGAGTTTGACAGTAATAAACAGCCTTGTTTATTCCCGCCACACTGCAGTTTGGACTTATTTTTTTTTCTCTTTTTTATAATGTTTTATTTTTGATGCTGTTACACTTGTTGGACTTATTTCTTTTGATGATTACCTTGGATATCTACCAGCCATTGTTGGGTATGACTGTTCTAACGTGCCCAATTGCATAGAGACTTCAAAATATTCATGATATTACCCTTTTCTTTAGAATTCCTATTATCTCCCACTTGACATAACACATTTATGTTTCTAAAAATTTCAAAAGGTAGAGATTTGTTTTGACTTGTGACACATAATAAGAATTTTGAATTCTCCTTTCCCTACTTTAAATCATTTATGTTGATTTACAATGCACTAGGTTTTAATAAATACACAGTAGATTATACTAACCCTGAATGGGAGGGGATAGATTGATTGATATCTTGAGCTTTATAAAAAATAAAACCATTTTAATAATGAATTTGGTTTTTATAAGATTATACTGTATCATGGGGAAAAATCCTATAAGATGCAAGTTCATCATTCTTTGGAGTGAGCATCAGGGAATGATATTCCATAGAGCATGAAAAACACATTATTTGAAAAGAATTATATTCCTATCCATAAGCTGACCAATATTTTATCTTTATTTAAACTTTACACATTAAATTTTTTCATTCATTAATCTGTTGAATAAAATAATGAAGATAAAGAAAATATTAATTTTACATAATTATCATATTTCTGGAAGTACACATAAAACATCAGCTCTAAAACTTTTCCCTTTGTCTATTATTTTGATGGAACAAAAACTGCCTTTTAAGTAGATAAAAGATTAAAGTTTTATGTATTCATTCTTCTCACTGTATAAATGCAACACATAGAATAATTAGATTTAAGACTCAATTCCCCTGAATTATTTTCAAACTATACTTAAAATGTATGTATGATAATGTATTTTCAGAATGTGTCAATTAATATTTGAAAACTTTTTAAGAGTAACATTTATAGTTCTTAAAGAAGTACAGAAGAATCCAAGTATTAACAGTATTTCAAATTCCAGTTCTCTTTATGAAAATCAAAATGAGCACAGAGATAAACTACATTTCAGGAACAGGCTAGAGGTTTGTCATTGAATCTTTTCAAATGAGTCACATTATTTTTCTGATGGCAAAGACATCTCAAAAGAAGCATGATATGGTCTATGAATACCATCAAACCTCTTTGCAGTCTTACATTCAGCAATAGATGGTAGATTTACTTTTTATGACAAGATGAATGTATTCCAGATGCAGCTGTTATAAAAGTAGCTGACATCATGAATAAGAAATGGGAGGAAGAGCATTTCTGTTGGAGCTTTAATTTAAGGAAACTAGACAGGTATCAGTTATTACTCAGAATAGCCAATGATTATCAGAAAATGCTCATATAGCTTGTGTGACAATTATCAGTGCCCTTTTATTAGAAATTGCTTCCTAGGGATATTAGATTAATTTAAGGAAGATGGAGAATAATTTTCTCACAGAATCTTGGAACTTACCTGAGCTCAAGATGCCCGCCAGTAGTATAGGAATAGGTAAAACAATGCCTCCAATTCCTAGTAAATGTGTAAAATTTGAAAAAAAAATACACATATATAATATCTCCTTTTTCACAGTATATAATTTTCTAGGCCACCTTCATACATCATTCATTACCATTGAACATAAACTTACAGCAATCAAAGAGTATGTTTTTAGGAGACAGTGGAAAAAAGAGCCCGTTATTGACATAAATTCCAGGTCAAAGGTGTTTGCCCACAAGGTGGAATTGTCCATAAGGATTTTCACTCAATTTACTAAAAGGACCTTGCTCTGATCTGTCCAATCTTTATATGAAAGACCTTAAGTGAAGGGAGTCTTTGTGTTCTTACACTAAAGATATTGCCCATATATATGATTTGCACATACTAATCTAACATTAATAAGTAAAGTCTTTTGAAAAACACAAAATATCATGTTTGTGGCAAATTTAATCTCTGAAAAACAAATTACAAAAACTCATAAAATCATTTTAGATAAAACATAATACATCTGTTTTTACTGTGAAATTACAGAAATAGAGTACTGTCTCTTTTATTACAATTATCAAATTCATAATCATAGATTTGTGGCTCTGTGACCCACAACTTGTGACCTTAATTCTTCTTTAACTCTGTATGGTAGTGACAGGCTCAGTTTCCTTTCTAATATTTGCAGTTTCTGCTTTCTCTGTCTTTCTTGAACAATGTGGTAAGAGGTTTATCAATTTTATTTTTTTCCTGAGTAAATTTAGTTAATTAATGTTCTTTATTGTTTTCTACCCTTAATTTCAATAGTTATGCTGTAATATTTTTAATTCCTTTCTTATTGTTGCCTTGAGTTTGATTTGCTTCAGTTTTTCCAGTTTCTTAACTAAGATCAATGAATTGAGATCTATGTTCTTGTGCCTCTAATATTATAACTTTTCAATAGTGAAAACGACACAAAATGAAGATATTTTACCTTCACTTCATTCAATCTGAAATATTTTCTAATTAGTTTTGTGAACCAAGTGGTATTTATAGGTGTGTTGTTTAATTTTAAACATTTAGGATTTTTGAGATATTTTTCTGAAGTTGTGTTCTTTTTCTTTATTTTTATTGTATTTTTCCATTACCACTTATCCCCTTTATACCATCCACCCCCTGCAATCACCACACTGTTGTCCATGCCCATGAGTCTTTTTCCCTTTTTGATTGATCCTCCCATTCCCTAACCCGGCCCCCGGGAACTGTCAACCTGCTCCCTATCTATGAGTATCTCTCAAGGTTACTTGTTAATTCAGTTTGTTCATTAGATTCCACATATGAGTGAAGTCATATGGTATTTGCCTTCTCTGCATGGCTTATTTTACTTAGCATAATGTTCTCCAGGTTCATCCATGCTGTCACAAGGGGTAAAATTTTCTTTTTTTTATAGTTGAGTAATAATCCATTATGTAAATGCCCCATAGTTGTTTTATCTACTCATCTACCTAATGGGCACTTGGGCTGCTTCCATATCTTGGCAATTGTAAATAACATTGCAGTGAACATAGGAGCACTTATGTTCTTTTGAATTAGTGTTTTGAGTTCCTCTGAATATATTCCCAGAAGTGTAATCTCTCGATTATAAGGTAGTTCCATTTTTAATTTTTTGAGGAATCTTCACACCATTTTCCATAATGTACACCAATCTGCATTTCCACCAACAGCGTATGGAGGGCTCTGCTTTTCTCCACACCCTCACCAGCACTTGTTGTTTGTTGATTTATGAATGATGGCCATTCTGACAGGTGTGAGGTGATACCTCATTGTGGTTTTGATTTGCATTTCTCTGATTAGTGACATTGAGTGTCTTCCCATATATATACGGGCCATCTGAATGCCATCTTTTGAGAAATATCTATTCAGATCCTTTGCCCATTTTTAAATTGGATTGTCTGCTTTTTTGGTGTTGAGTTTTATGAATTCTTTATAAATTTTTTATAAATAATATATGGGCAAATGTGTTCTCCCATTCAAGGAGTTGTCTCTTTTATTTTGTTGTTGGTTTCCTTTGCTGTGCAAAAACTTCTTAGTTTGATGTAGTTAAGATGCCCATACTACCCAAAACAATCTTATAGATTCAATGTAACTCCTATCAAGGCACAAATGATGTATTTCACAGAACTAGAACAAATATTTCAAAAATTTGTATGGAACCATAAAAAGCCCCACATAGCAACAACAATCCTAAGAAAGAAAAACAAAGTTGGAAGAATCATGCTACCTAATAAGAAACTATAATATAAGGCCAGAGTAATCAAAACAGCATGGTATGGGCATAAAAACAGACACATAGATCAATGGAACATAATAAAAAGCCCAGAAACAAACCCACACTTTTATATTCAATTAATATTTGACAGAAGAAACAAGCACATACAATGGGCTAAAAATAGTTTATTCAATAGATGGTGTTGGGAAAATTGGACAGATACGTGCAGGAAAATGAAACTAGACCACCTTTTATACAACACACAAGAATAAATTAAAAATAGATTAAAAACCTAAATGTTAGACCCGAAACCACAAAAATCCTAGAAGAAAGCACAGGCTGTAAAATCTTGGACATTGCTCATAGCAATATTTTATCTGATATAGCTCCTCATGCAAGGGAAACAAAAGAAAAAATAAACAAATGCTGTTGCATTTTAAATTAAAGTGGTCTGTTTAATGGGAGAAAATCTTTGTAAATTTAATTTTTTTATTTGTTGTGGGTTTTTTTTTAAAGACCCAGGAAATAATCCGTTGGTGAATATTTCGGATGAACTTAATACAAAAAAATGTGTACTTAGTTGCGGTGAGTGGAGAGCTCAGGGCTTCTACATTTATACTGATTTTTTTATGTGCTAAGTTCTATTAATTTATGAAAGGTGAATAGAAATATACCTATGGTACAGGCTATTTCTCCTTCCTATTATTGGTTTTGCATGATGCATTTTGAAATGCTATAGTTAGTTGTTTCATTTGGGATTTTTGTCTACAAGAGAAATTGATTCCTTTTTTTTTTTTCAGTGACAATATTGTGTCAAGGTTAAGGTTTGGGTCTACCCTGGCCAGTGTGGCTTGGTTGGTTGGAGCATTGTCCAGTTCACCAAAATGTTGTGAGTTCAATTCCCAGTCAGGGTACATACCTGCGTTGAGCATTAGATTCCCAGTTGAGATGTTTGTGAGAGGCTGGTCAATGCTCCTATTTCACATCAATGTTTCTCTCTTTCTCTATCTCCCCCACCCTTTCTCTAAAAGCAATGAAAAAAAAAAGTCCTAGGGAAAGAATAATACACAAACACACACACACACACACACACACACACACACATATATATATATATCCATGTACCTTTATTTAACTAAAAAAAGGGAGAGAGAGAGAGAAATTTTGGGCCTGAAGTCAGAGATAAACCTGGGTTTCAAATATAGTTCCGCCATTTAATAGCTGAGCAAACCTCTCAAGTGACTTCATTCTTCTGGACCTTAGTTTTCCCACCATAATATGATTTTATTTTTGTTTTTTTATTGTGGTATAATTGATATATAATATTGTATTAGTATCAGGTATACAATATAATTCAATATTTGTACATATTGAGAAACTATCATCAAAATACTTCCAGTTAACATCCATCATCATATATAGTTACAAATTATTTTTCTTGTCTTGGGAAATTTTTTCTCTCTCTTTTTTTAAAATTCTCACTTGAGGATATGCTTATTGACTTAAGAGGGAGGAAGGGGGAGAGAGAGAGAGAGAGAGAGAGAAACATCAATGCGAGAGAGAAATATTCATCGATTGCTTCCCATGCGTGCCCTGACCAGGAATCAAACCCACATCTTTTGGTGTATGGGACAACGCTCCAACCAACTGAGCCACCCAGCCAGGGATGTCACGAGAACTTTTAATATCTAATATCTCAGTAGCTTTGAAATATTCAGTGTGATATTACTAATTATTTTTATATTCATCATAGGAATAGATTTTATTATTGTCTAATCCCCCTTAACCATAGAAATATTTTTGTTCTGAAGTCTATTTCTTTTATATTAATATAAATATTTCAGCTTTTAAATAAATTAATGTAAGAAAGATATCTTTTTCATCCTTTTAATTTAACATATCTGAATATTTATATTTCAAGTGGATTTCTTGCATAACATAGTTGGATATTTACTATTGCAGGTATTTAAATATTTATTATTCAATTTGAAAATGTCTTCTTTTTTTAGTGTGTTTAGACTGCATACTTAAATGCAGAGGTGTCCAATTTTTTGGTGTCTCTGGGCCACACTAGAAGAGGAATGGTTGTCTTGGGCCATACATTAAATACACAAACACTAATGAAAACTGATGATTGAAAAAAGGTCTGTGTATAATTTTCATGATCCAAACCACCAAAGATAAGCAAAAAAGTCCTCACATAATAACTTTCATTATGCAGCAGCCCTTTAGATAATCTTAAAACTGTCGAGCTGGTTCCAAGTTTGTGATCACTAATATAGAGAATGTACATATCTAAGTCATAAAACATCATTGATTTTTTAAATACTTTATTATAAAAGTCAAAGAAAAGAGAGTGACATAAAACTAGTGGGATGTTTGGCTCTGTATGTGAGAAACTAGTGCATCAGTATTCAGTTTGATAGAAGTAGTTGCAATTCTCAGTGAGTTCTCAAAGTGCTCATCAGATATTTTGCTTCTAATTTTACTCTTCATGTGTTTCATTCTTGAAAATAGTTGCCCACAAATGTAGGTGCTTCCATATAGTGATGACATGAATAAGGCATGATTGTGAAGCAAAGGATATTTATCTCTAGGAAGATAGGACCTATAAAAGTCCAGTAAAGAGATATGATCAAATTTTTCTTTATGTTGAATGTCAGATTGCAGTTCTATGCAGTCCATTTGAAAATTGGCAGGTAACATATTTATGTCAACTGAAAATAGAGTCACAAATATACTAAAATATTGATTATTGTCCCAGAAATCTTAAAATCTGTTTTAAAATTCTTGTATCAAATTAAAAAACAAGGCTGCATATTTTTCACTGTTCACAGGACTGTGTTGAGCTGTGTTGAAATGCATAACATTGTTTGCCTTCCTTTGTGTTTGCCATAATTTCTGTTTCATTTGGGACGCTGTTACGGTTTGAAATGTGGTATTGATAAGTTGGTTTTCACCTTGAAGATTCATGTTTAACTCATTTAAATGAGTGGTTAAATCCACTAAAAAGACTAAATCGGTTAGCCAGTTTTCATCATGAAGTTCTGGCACAAATTTGTTTTTTGATACCATAAATATCTTGATAATATGTCACAGATCATACAGTCTTTTCAATGTTGGGCTTTGACTTAGCCATGGTCTGAAAAGTAAATGATGTTGCCATAGCATCAATACTTTTAAGGGATTCCTCAAATTGGCGATGATTCAGTCTCTCAGCTCTTATGAAATTCACAGTCTTGCTGATGATTTTCATGACATTATCCATTTTTAAAGTTTTTGTTCAATGTATTATGCAAAGATACTTCACCAAAAGTGAGCTTTGGGCAGCAATTGCATCATCTTCTATTAATATTTTTGTTTGTTTTTTATTGGTGTTCAAGTACAGTTGTCTCTGCTTTCCCTATACTGCTCTCCTCTGATCCATCGACCCCCAAACAAGTCCTTCTCTTTTACCTACCATCACTGGGGCACCATCAGTAACTACGCCAGATGTGTTGACTGTGGACAAAGAAAATTGCTTTAACATTTTTTACTGCTTCATATAAATCCCTTGATTTAGTTGTGCCTTTTAATGTCACTAAAGAAGCCACTTCTTCGGTGACATCTTATTCATCATGAATACCTCTAATAAAAATAGCAAGTCGAGCTGCATTTGTAGCATGAATGCTATCATCCATCACCAAAGCATAAAATTTAAAATTAGCAGCTTTACTCTCCATACTTCTTTCAATAGACAGTCCGATTTCTTCAGTTCGCCTGGCTATAGTCTGGTGAGACAAACTGATTTTAGAAATATCCGTCTTTTTTAGGGCAAATTATATCTGCCACACTGACTATACATTGTTTACTAAACTCGCCATCAGTAAATGGTTTTGATATTTTTGCTATTAAATATGCCACCACATAACTAGCTTTTACAATGGAATCCACGTTGTAACGTTTTGAAAAAATTTTTATTGAGAAGACAGACTTTATTCAGTTCTGCTGTTTTGTCCTTATGACACCATCCTTCATACGCAATGAATTTGGCAGCATGTTTTTGCATATGATGCCTTTTCCAATCATAGTCTTTGAAAGCTTGGACGAATTAAGCAGAGTGCCTTACTATTTGCCTCAACAAAAAAGTAGTCATCGGTCCACTTTTTCATTGAACAATTTTCCTTCATCTGTAGTTTTTCTTTTTGGGATTCTTTTTTTCTTTTGAGATATTGTACAAGCCCTGCTGGGATTAAAAAAAATAATAATAGATAAGAGACTTCTTTACTTTTATTATGAAAACTAATTGACAGGAAAATGGGAAGCAAGGTTTGGGTCCTCCCACAGCCCTCTCGGTCGCCGATGCGGGGTGAGGCAGAGGGCCTCGAGTAAAGCAGGGAGGGCAGCGTGTATAGGCGCCGCAGAGGCACGGAAGCACCTCTAATAATCAAATGAGAGTGCTTATCTGACTTCTAAATAACACTGAACATCTAACGTTGCAATGGTAGGTTGAAATATTATTGATAATCTCTGCCTTGCTAAGTCACGGTGAGCACATGTAACACCTGACGGTGTCAGTGCTTGGGAGACAGCACACCGGAAACCTCACACCACCGTAAAACGGAAGCCACGCAGGCATACAAATAGAATGTACATATATTTATTTTACATGACATGGCAACATGTAATCACAAAAAAATCTCATAAGGTTTTAAGTAAATTGACAATTTTGTGTTGGACCACACTCATAGCTATCCTGGGTCGGATGCGGCCTGTGGG
This sequence comes from Mormoops blainvillei, assembly GCA_004026545.1. NCBI lineage: Eukaryota > Metazoa > Chordata > Mammalia > Chiroptera > Mormoopidae > Mormoops > Mormoops blainvillei. The sequence continues at coordinate 57,648 of PVJD01005099.1, forward strand.
CTGCAGATTGGACACCCCTGCTTTAATGGAATTATTGATATGTCAGATTAAAATCTGCCTAATTGTTAGATTTTTAAAATTAGTTTCGAATGTGTTTGTTTTCTGCCTTTTTGGGGATTAGCTGATTATTATTTATTCCTTTTCACAATTGCCTTAAAATGTTTTTCATTTTTTTTAAAAAATTGAGTTAAGTGATCACCCTAGGCTTTATAATATATTTATTATCTTATTTCTTTTATTGCTATATTCTCATCTCTTGGACTTTTTGCTCAACTGAGAAAACTTCCTACAGAAAGTAAACATTTTTGTTTATACTTACTCAAAGGTAGAGCATTCTATATGGTAATAAACTCTCAAAGTAATAATCCTTCTCAAAGCTTCTCAGTATCAATAACAACGGTTAAGCTCCGGATTATCTGTGGAGCACCTGGAACCCAAAAACATCATCTTGAGAATGATTCTGGACAATGCCATATATTAGAGTCCTGGGGCTACTATAACTGCATGACAAAGATTAGGTAAGCTTAAACAACAAAATTGTATTGTCACAGTGCTGTGGAGGCTAGGAGTCCACCACCAAAATGTCGGCAGGGTTGGCTCCTTCTGCCTCCCTCTCACCTTCTGGTAGCCTTAGGCATTCGTTGGCTTGTATGTGGTTCCCTCTAGAAATTCTCATCACCTTTCATCTCTGCATGTGTCCCAAATTATCCTTTTTTATAAAGACATCAGTCATGACTTATTAAGGCTCGATTTAATTATTAAATTTTTACTTAATTACTTCTGTAAAGAACCTATGTCAAAAAATGTCACATTCTGAGACACTGGAGGCTTGGATTTCAACATATATTTTTTGTGGGGGACACTATTCAAGCCATAACATATCTCTTCTTGGAACTGTGAGATAATTTTCTACTTATGTAAAAATAAATAAAATGGGGAAATGTATAAACTTGAAGTGTAAAACTGGTACTCTAACATAAAATTCAACCTATAAAACATGCATTAATATACTGTCCATAATTCTTTACTTGGATCCTGCAGTGTACAGCATCATTCTCCAAAATTGAGACAGAAAAATAAGACAAAACAAAAAATATCCTCAAGCTGTTTAACAACTTCAGATTAGCCTTAACTAATTGCAATATACTACGGAAAAAAAAGAAAGAAAAGTCTCATTAGCATGTTAAATGTTTCTCACTCTAAGACAAATTTTAACATGCACATACATATATATTAGACATATTAACTCATGTATTAACACTGTTATAAGTTTTACGACTCTTCATTTTTCCAAAAGTAGTTCAGTTATATAAAATATGCACCAGTTTCTCAAGCAAATAGATTGCATAAATGCTGATTCACCACACATTAATGGATTGACAGCAATATTCCTGCCTCCCAGGAAATAAGTTTTATTTGATAAGCTTTGACCTCTACTTAGAAAGAAAAAGAAAAGAAAACTTTCACTCATCTGGTTGCACTTGAAAACTTTTGAAGAATTCAGTACAATTTATTTCCAGCTTTGAGTCCTATTCCTGGAGTGTTTTTCAGCTCTTAGGTTCATAATTCCACAAATGTCCTGTTGTTTCTTCACACTGTGTGAAGGTATTTCTTTCAGAGCATTTATAACTAGCCTTCCTATCTAATATAGTAGAAGGGACATAAAATCATTAGAAGAAAAATATGTAATCTACTTTTCATTATTTCATCCCCATAAATATAATAATCTGGTTCCATTCTGAGTAGATGGCATTACTCAGAGGCAACTTTGATTTGAAGCTGAGTTTACCAGCCTAGCTGATTTCTGCAGTACCTTACTCCTCAGTGTAGATATTCTACAACATATTCAAGGGATTTGAAAGAAGATAATTGATAAAGAGAAGGAAAGGAAGGGGGGAGGAGGGAAGAAGGAAGAATTCCAACTTTTCTAGTACATATGATCAGAATATAACACTTTTTTCTCTTCTCTTTCATTTCTGAGACTGACTCCTTAGTGTCATTATGTCAGTAGATCCCCTATTATCAATTAAAAATTATTCAAGTAAAAATCCACTTTTTTACTACCCCCAAAGTTTGAGAGGTATGTATTCTTGATACGTGAGTGAATCATTTGTCATTTAGCTTCAGTTGGGTTCTGGAAAGTTGGATTTTCTCACACAAATGAAAAGATGATATACATCAGATATGTTTATGATGAACATTTTTTACAGCTTATCCCGGCAATGTTAGAGGACTCCTAATCTAGAGCTAGAAATAATCCTTTATAAATGAAGCAGACACAGCCCCTCACAGCTCACAAATGGTGACTTAAATCATTCCTTGAGTTGTCGCTAGGTGCTAGATGTCACATGATGCTACCAGGATACTCACTTTATTTTTTTCTGCCTGGCAAAATTAGGACAATTTTTAACAGTTTTGCTAATGTATGAGTTCTACCAGGACTACCTATTCTCTTCCTAATATGTCAGGGAAATATATATTTTTAAAAAAAGATAAGGATAACTCCACTCTTAAAATCTTACAGATCTCATGATGCCAGCTCTTACCAGAGAAACAGTTAGTATAATCTCTTAGGCATTCCTCAAAAGAATAAAGATTAACAAAATTTTAGAAAGGTTGAGCCACTGTTTCTTAATGCATGTGTTTCCATTCTAGTTATAATCCCAATTTACTTGGACTCACATAACTCTTGGGATCTTGGCCTCTTGTTCAACAGAAGGTCCTGGCTGCCACTGTCACAGCCCCCATTGCCTAACATCCTCTGTTCTTGGAGCCCTTGTGAGGAGAGGTTTAGGCTCTGACAGTGTCTACTGCTACAGGAGATACATAAGCACAAGAATTCAGGTCCTAGCCCTCTAGAACGGGAGAATGTAGCTTATCTCTTCATTGTCAGTCTCAGATAAAAATTATACTATGAGTCATAAGATCTAGTTCCTCTAGCAGCTGCATGAGGGTAGTCAATAAATCAACTTGAAAGCACACTGGAATTAATGTGCCATGAGGCAAATTTTGACCAATTGGAGACAAGAGTTGGAAGGGGGTTAGCAGATATTTGTCTTTTTTCTCCAAAGTTAACTAATGATTGAAAGGGAGGTAACACAGGACGTGTTGGAGATGATACACTTGATCTATCAAATAGCCATGTTTTCTCATGAAGTGTGGCTAGCTCAGAAAGGCATCATCTTACATTTACTTTCCCTGCTCACTTTTACTTCCCTGGGATTCCACCTCCCAAGAAGCATGAGCATATACATTTTGAAGTATAGGTAGTAGAGGTATTATTGTCTTCATTTTATAAATAAGAAAAACAAATCTGTTCAGATTGCCTTAACAAAAATAACATAGGTTGGGTGGCTTAAACAGCAAACATTTGTTTCTCAAATTCTGGAGGCTGGGAAAGTCTATGATCAAGGCACCAGCAGATTTAGTGTCTGGTGAGAGCCCACTTCCTGGTTCATTGATGACAGTTTTCTCACTGGCTTCTGACATGGTAGAAAGGGCTAGTGACCTCTCTGAAGCCTCTTTCATAAGACCACTAAACCCATTGTTGAGGGCTTCATCTTCATGACCAGAGCTCATCTCCTAATACCATCACATGGGGGATGAGGGTTTTAACATACAAAAATTTGGGAGGAGGGCACATTCAGTCAATAGTAGAAACAGAGGTAGGAAGCTGAAATCACAAGTAGCAGAAAATCAAGGTGTAGAGTCCACGTACGTAGATTTTTCCTTAAGGCATTTTTCTTTACATTAAACAGCCTGTAAATATAGATGAGCAGAATAGTTTAAGCAAAAAATCCAAAAATCACTTATAAGCCTTAACCATCCAATTAATCATGTAACCATAATCAAATTTATTGGAAAGCTATCAAAACTCCTTTTTACTTTCTGTATAAGAGCCACTTTTTTCTATCCCATCAAGTAAGAAATGGGTAAGAAGTCCATGTACATCCTCCTCCTTTGCTGATGGCATAAGGCAGTGTTGTTTTCTGACATAAGGAAAAGAAAGATCACAATCAAAGGGATATAGTTATTCTGGACTCTGTTTTGTTTTTTTCCTGAAGATAATTTCTGTAAAGAATCAGATAGTTTTTCCAGGATGGGTAGAAATGCAGCCCGAAATACGGTTTTTAAGAGGAGCCTCATAGCATCAAGATTCCAGCATAAATTGAGATAGATAGTTTACTCTTTTTGACAGGACATTTTATAATCCATTTTACATTTTTCTAGCTCTAACTTTGATTTTACTAACAATTCTGATTAATAATTACTCTAAATTCTCTCTAATATTTACTGTTGAATGTCTTTCACTCATATTTTTTGTGCTTAATTCTGACTGAAATGCATTGTCTGTTCTAGCATCCAAACTTACTGTGATGTTCAAAGAGTATTCCTCTGGGACCATACCCATGATTTTCTTTTAGATATGTCTGGATTTAGGGAACAAGTCATGTCTTCTATTGTTTACTTGTTTGTCTGCCAAATCATAGCCATTTATGTTACTGTCTGTATGATTTATTAACTGTGCACACTGTTTGAAATTTTTTTAAAATTAATTCAGTCACATACAGATATGTCATAGTTACATGTCTACAGCCTTAACAAATGATCAATGTTTTAATTGAGTTCCTATTATGTGCTGAGCATAGAACTTGGTTATGAGTCACCCAAAACCGTTTAAAGTACAATAAATCCTGAGTATTCTAAATAAATACATGTGAAAGAGTAGCCAAAATAAATTGCATGTATGTAAATGCTAAATAATGTGGTGATAGCATTATTTTTTACCTCTCCATTGAATATTAACAACCACTATTCCTGTACATTACCTGATAAATCCACTGGGAAAGAACTCATCTACAAAGTCATATTAACCTTGAAGCACATTGTCTGTTTTTTGAGAAACAAGCTTTCATCTTCTGAAATTATCATTTTATAAACTATATCCTAAGCAATTACTACAAATAGTTTTTACAAAAATTTTGCCTGATGTAGTACTCTTTATAATCTTATGTCTTTAATTCTTGATAGGTCACAGAATCATAATCTTTACTAAAATTCTGGAAATATTTTGGGAGCAAAAGTACTCTAATATGAATGACTATCATCATGGAAACAATGTCATAATGGTTTTCTAAATACAATGAACTATGGCGAAATGATGATAATGGTGACAAAGAAAAAGATAGGGGAACAATGATTTTGCTTGCATTTTTGTTTTGCGCTGCTCTACCTTCTTACCTTGAGCATTATTCAAAGCCAGAGTGCCTCCAAGGGCTTTACTTAGAACTTTTTGTTGTTGTTGTATGTCTGGTTGGTTTTGATTTCAATTTTTAATTGGTTATGTTAGTAATTTGTCCAAAAATGTTTAGACAATGTAATTGTAACAATATGTATTGAGGGTTTAATACCATTTTTTTGCTGTATACAATGTGTAGTTTTTGCCCAAAGTTTTGAGGGAAAAGTAAGGATGCACATTATATATGGGTAGTACCTGAAATACTTTGTATCTATTCTCTTGTGTTTTGTAATTATTTGTTACATAAAATTTCTTGTACCATAATATGTTCAAAAATAAATGCTAAAATTTATTTATAATACAAAAACAAGTATCTAAATATAAATAAATTTAAATTGAATTTAAAAATTAAAACAAAAATTTCTTTCCTGAAAGTTTGGGCCGAAAACACAGGTGCGCATTATACAAAGGAGTGCATATGGTAACATGTGGAGTCTAGTTGGATCAGTTTAAATGTTTTCCATGATTATGTTTGGCCTTTACTGCAAATACTGCCTGCTGTGATCAGTTTTGTCTACTCTACTAGGCTATGAAGTGTCCAGATAATTGGTCAAACATTATTCTGGGTATTTCTGTGAGGGTGTCTTTAGATAAAATTAATATTTAATCAGTGGGCTGAGTAAAGCAGATTCCCCGCCCTAATGTAGATGGTCCTCGGCCAATTAGTTGAAGACTTGAAGAGAGAAAACAAAAGGGCTACAAATCCCCTGAGTAAGAGAAAATGACTGCCAGATAACTCTGAACTGGGACACAAGTTTTCTCCTGTCTTCTGACTAAAAGCCATTTTCCTGGGTCTCAAGCCTGTGGCCTCTAAGCTGAAAACACACCGTCAGCTCCCTTTCTTTTTCTCCAGTTTGCTAACCTACCCGGTAGATCTCAGGGCTACTTAGCCTCCGTAAACACATGAGGTAATCCCTCATAATAAATCAATCTAGATAGATAGATGATAGATAGAAGATAGATAGATAGATAGATAGATAGATAGATAGAAGATAGATAGATAGATAGATATGTACTATTACTTCTTGGCTCAACTCTGAGACATATTATTGTAAGTTTTTTTCTAAAACACATTCTGAAAAGGTTAATTAAATATACAAAGATAATATTTTTCTTAATCATCAATTAAAGAATATAAGTCTATATTTAACTGACAATATATAACTGTTTTATAGTTGATGCTAAAAATCAAGTGCCAATTCAAATTCCTTGCATAAATAAGATACATAATTGTCCAGAATGTGTTGTTTCCTTCTGCTTTTCGTAGTTCCATGACACAGAGACCTCTCAGTTGTGCTCAACTTCAGGAAAAAGTTAATTTATTTTAAAATTCTTTATAAAATATCAGGACCGTTTTTTTCAAAGTAATTTATTTCTCTCAATTTCTTTGTTATACGAGTATATTTAATTTTAAAAGTAAGTTCCCCAGAAGTAAAATATTTATCTTTAAAATACCTATGAATTATGAAAACAATTTTATATCCCTCAAATAAGAATGCAGAGCCATATGCCATAGGATCACAGTACAACTTTCATCAGCAATCACATCGCTCAGTCTCTAAATGTCAAATTATAATTGGCATTTAAGAAAATTGCTTCAGGATATATATCACATATCTTTTTAAATACCGGTTGATATTTTTAGCGATTATTTCATTACTACTAAATTGAGTACTAGTGTCCAATTAGACATTAATTACCAGTCTAAATACGGCTAATGCTCTACCTAGGATGTCACTAGGCATTTTAATTTTACTAAATGAAATGCAATGAAATTTAGCTTTGCAGATTTCACATTTCAAACACTCCTTTAATTATAAAGGTTTATTTGAATGGAATAGAACGATTGCTCTCTAACCTTCAAACTCTGGTGAAATTAAACATGATATTTAGTGGAAACACCACAGGAGCTTGAGGGGAAAGGCCTGTAAAGATCCTTCAAGAAACCTCCCAGTGAACACAATAAAATCTCTCCCCTGTTCAATTAGCCCCTGCTTCAACAACTCTGGCAACAAAGGGTTCAAGTGTTGCAAATGTCTTTCTTTTATTAAAGAAAATACTCTTGCTGTAATTTCAGTCTTTAATTTTACATCCGCCCTTTGGAGCGCAGTAGAATAAATTTATTATCCCTTTTAAATATTTGATGATAGCTATTCTATTATTCCCCTGCTTTACTTTCCCCAGGGTAGCTGGTATAGGTCGGGCTCATCTTCATCATTTTTGTTGCTCTCTCCTTAGCAATCAACATCATTCTTATAATGAGGACCTAAGACATGGGAATAATATAACTCCAAAGCCTTCTCAATTCACACCCTGTTTTTAAAACATAATAAACCATATTCCCTAAAGAACCACCAGAAATACCTAAGAAGGCCAGAGGTAGGTGGCTTCGCCTTTTTTTTAAATACTAGAACACCAATTTAGAAAAAAATTCTAATTGTTTCAGGGACTTTTAACTTGTAGGTAACAAATAAGATACTGCAGTTCATCCTTGTCTCAAAATTTAGCCTTTGTATATTAAAACAATAAAATAAACACAAGTAAAAATAAATAGGAAATTGACAAACTCCAAGGCAAAAACTGACCATGTGTCCTTTAGTGTATAATCAAACTGTCCAGGAAACTTACATTTTATCATGTCTTACTTAACCTTATCTTCTTTGTTTTAAACATATCTTTATCTTGACAAAAACAACTTAAAGATATGTTTTTCTTTTCAAGTCCTTACTTTTGAGTTCTTATATCTAAGATACACTAATATAGTTTTTTCAAGAAGATTACATAGAAAGTAGTACATCTGCTGTGACACTGTGTTTGTGAAAATGTCTTTACTTTTATATCTTAACTAGAGTTTTTATGAATGTAGTATCCTTCGGACACAGCCCATTTGAATGCGAGAAGAGGTAAAAAATGCCCAATTCCTGAAAATACTTATTAGTTCAAAAGAAGGGGGACACTCCAAAGGATCAGATCAAGGTACCCTGCTGTGAAAGGTAGCAATCTCTTTTTTAAAAGGATGTTTCTCAACAATGCCTGAAGGTCACTATAGCTATAAAATATGATGACTCAGAAATCAGAAGATATGTCTCTGCTCTGGAAACATAAACACAGTGCTCAAAAATAAAATTGAGATAAAGAATGGAGTAGTTTACTATAGAAGATAACATTAAACTCAGAGAAAAAAGAGATGCATATGAAATATCAAATAAAAAGAGTAAAAAAAGGTTCAATATATGGATATTACAATTTTGAGGGAGAAAAGAACAGATACCAAGACACTATATTGAAAGCAATAATTGGCCAACAATTTTTTATCTGAAAAAAATAGATAATTTCTATAAGACAAACTCAATAAGAGAGGCTTCTGTGAAACATTTCTCACTGAATTATTATAATTTGAAGATTAAAGAAATAAATCATGCAAATGTGAAGAATAAACAATGAAAGGGGGGAAAAAACCAACTTAGTAAAATGGTTGCAAACATAAGGCAAAGGAATCAGCCTGGAGCACAGCCATACGATGCTGAGAGAAAAAGAGACTGTGAACTAAAGGGTCTCCATCCAAACCTGTTATTATTTGCATGTATAAACTACGGGAAGACACATATAACTTGTGTACCATTCCCTCCGAATTCTCAGAGATAGTTTCCAGGGCTTACTTCTCAAACCTTTTTTCTAACCCCTCTCTCCGCATTCCCAGCCCTACAAAAATCTCTCCCTGGATCATCCATTACAACACATCTACCCTGTTCTGCTCTACTACGTTGAACTATGATCTGAGGAGAATGTCCCCTTTCTAATGCTAGAAGTTATTGGATGATATATTTCCCCAAAAGTTCTTCCTTGAATGATATATGTAAATCTCCCATTTTCCAGTCTTTTTATGAAACTGTTGCCACAGTTGAAGGCTGTTCGGGAAGCTTTGCAGTGCTTAGAAATGGCTTTTGCCTCTTTAATCTCTCTCACTCCTCCAAACCCACCACAAATAAACACGAAATTTGTGATTTGTTTTGATATTGTTTTATTTTACTATGCAATGCAGCTAAAAGAGATTCTCTTTCCCTGCACCTATATCAACACTCATCTGTGTTCCTCAGCCTGTTCTATTAGACATTTCAGAGTTGCCACTTAGAGGGGTTAAAAAATTCTGCACTTGCCAGGATGGCAGATGTGAGCCAGGGCTCAATTTTCCTTCTGACAATTAGAGAAATGACTGCAACACCCATATAGCAAATGGAGGAAGGAGACACATTTTTGTAAAAAGTACAACATTAAGACATAAAATTAAACCACTGGACTCACTAAGATCAGATCAAAGATCCAGAAGCACCGCCACCAGGTAAATGACAGATTCTGCTCCCAACTTGGTAAGGTTTAGGAAGTTGGCTGCTACCACAGCAGGAGGAAAGAGAGCACTTAAGAGAGACGTGGCCAGCCACTAGGAGCATTCGTGAGTGCATGGGCTGGAGCTAACCATACACACCTATTTGTGTTACATCAGCACCGAGGAAATCCATAACCAAAACACAGTATTTCATTTGAATTTAAACAAAGGATTATTTACGAAACTTGTAGTTCAGTACATCTACTTTTAACATACATCAGGCACTTCAGAACATCTAGAAATATTAGATACATATCTTAGATACTTAATTTTTGTCCACTATATATGGTTATGAGAAAAAAAAGTACACGCACAGCAATAACTACAATATGAAAATGTCTTCTAAATATGAGCAATCTGCCACGGACTAGGCTTCTCTCCTCCTTACTACCTTCTGCTCCATCTCCTCTGACATCTGTGCTCCAGCTCCTCGTGTTTCTTCTAGAAATGGTGTAACAATTCCACTTCCAAGAATTATTTTCATATGAATTTCTTTTCTATGATTTTTTTAAAAGAACATTTAAAGATGTGTGATTCTCTAACTCTTCTTTATCATATGTCTCTAATCATTTTACACAGAGAAGGCCTGCCTATGGGAAAGTACGTTTCTTTTTAAAAACTTGGGAGGAAAGTTAAGGGCAGTTCTTCTTTTTTTTTTCTATATACACAAGCCATAAAAAATGATCAGTGACTCTTCCCAAAGGTGATTTGCACTACCTGGCGTTCCATTGTTTTTCTTCTCTCTAGGGTCTCACGGAGTGCTGCCTCAGAGTCTGACATGTCTCCGGGCTCCCCAGGAGGGGACGCAATCACACTGAGGCCCCAGGCTCCATGGCCAGCACGGGCCATGGAGGGCTCTGGGGGTATGGGCCATGTTTTGCTTCTCATCCACTGCTTATTTGAAGTCCAAATTCTTTTTATTTTAAATATCTCTAGGCTAAATCCAGAAATAAAACATTAAAATGCTTGATTAGAATTTAACATTAACAAGAATATTAAATATAACAGTATATGGAATATCAAGATAAGATCTCACAACTCTCAGACTAGGAGAAATTAAAAATTTGATAACAGCAATTATTGACAAGGATCAGAGGGAGAGAGAGAGAGAACTTTAATAGCCTATTGCAGGAAATGCAAATTGCCAGGACCACTTTGGAAAGCAATTTGTAAACCTACATTAAAATTAAACATGTGCTTATGACCAGAAATTCACTTTGATATTTGTTCCCTATAGAAATCTTTTACACATTTCAATAAAAAGCCATGCACAAGGATATTCATTGCAGCAAGATCTGCTAAATCAATAAACTAGAAATAATCTCAATACCTACCAATATTTAAATGCATAAAGTATAATATTTTCATATGATTGAATGCTATACAGAAATACAGTTATTGAATTAGATACATATGTATAAATATGAATAAATCTCAAAAACAATGTTGAGTGATTGCAAAAATTTGCAACATTATGTCTTTAATGTAAATTTTAATAACATAAATCAATATCAATTTGTATATTAGCTTACTCTTGCTAAACTGTGGAGAAATTATGGGCAACAGAGGGACAGTAAAAATATTAAAATATCAAGGTAGTAATGACTTTACTGGAGGTAAAGGAGATTTGGAAATAATTCAAAGGCACATAAGTGTATTTGTAATGTTTATTACTTTAAAAATATTTGTAGTAACTATGAAAAAATTAGTTTTACTTTTTTAAATCTGAGTGATACTTTGCTGTATGTATATTATTTTAGAGTAATTTATCGCATCATTGAAATATTCCATTAACATGAAAAGACTTACTTGTTTACTATAAGCAGTCAGGTGGGTCCCTCCCACAGAGTGTGACTTGAAGGTTTCCTTCAAATATTTCCCCTTAGCCCTTCCTCTATTTTGTCCCCTAAATCAAGAATGGCCTTACTCCTGGGATTCATCACCCCCACTGGGGATCCTAGTATCTTCCAATGGTCTGTAGTTTCTTTAGCAATCAATGGTCCTCCTTCAGCCTTAGGGTAGCAGTGGTCCCCTAAAGTCAGCAATTCTAACTTCCAACATGAAATTGAATTAGAAACCAATGAGAAAAAGCTAATATCAAAAGCAGGTGCAGACTTATCTTCAATATTTATTTTTATCCTTACCTCACTTTAGGTTGCTTTGGGCTAGGGTTTTAGAGAATTCTGTTTATGGAGGAGTTTAATAGGCTCTTTAAAAAGTTCTTATTCTCTCAAGGTCCAAACTTTTAATTAATGAAAATATAGAATAACATAATAGCAAAATCCATTCCCCAACTATAGTGTTCAGGAAAAAATTCATAAAATTTCAGTGCCTTAGAAACAAAAAGAAACTTAAGAAGCATGATTGAAATTTTAGATATTAAAGACTGGTGACTCGAGCATTTTGTTCACCTGAGATTTCAACACCATGTTGCCATGTTGACTGTCATCTTTTCCTCCAAATACAATTGTACCATGTTTATACACACACACACACACACACATTCAGAAATGACCTTAAACAATGGCAGGACACGGTTTCAGATAGAAGGATATGATTAACCATACATTATCACGTTTTAGAAATTTTAAAATCCAACAACCAAACTCCCATGACACAGATGAAGACACTGCATTTCAGAGATATCGCGTTTACTCCCAGGATGGCCCAGGTAGACAGCTGTGGAACTGAGATTGGAACCTAGATGTTTTGATTGCCAGATTTAAAAAGAACATTGGGGCAAAGCAGTCCGTTTGCTGTTTGAGCACATAAATTGACTTTCTCTGCTTCAGTTGTGTGTAATCTGCACTCCCCTCATAACTGCCAGCATAATTGTCAAGGGCATGCAGATCAGAGAAGTGAAGTTAGGTGCTGATCTCATTCTATACTTAACGCAGACCGAAATCTGTCAGCACTAATAGCAAGTGATAGAGATTCTAGAACTTGAAAGTGAGTGCAAAAAGCCTTTTACATTTAGAATACAAATTACTAAAGAATTGGCTACATCCCATCCCAAAGTGGACTGACACTGTAGCTCCTCATTAATTAATTTCTCAGAATGTTTTGTAGATATGTTACTATAACCCATCAATGTCTATAATGTTTTCTATGCATGTCATTTTGGAACTAAAAGCTAGTGCTTTAAGTCGTTTACAATACTCCAGGGGTTCATAACTACTCAGATCAGAAAAAATATGATCCACATAGTGGATAAACAGGTTTAAAAATCAGTGTAACAAAAAAGAAAAAATATCAACAAATACAACTTATGCCACCACCTATCTCATCTTCAGAGGCCCAGACTATGGTGTGAATGATAAGAAAGTTAGATAACGTAATTTATGTGGTAAGCCAAATATGACTATGCCATTTCTTTTGACCTTGAGATTATTTTTATTGTTTTGGTGGTTATTTTCATTTTATTTTTTACTTGGATAAAACCTAGGAAAGCACATGCAACTCAAGAATACCTAGGAAATAGCTACACAGAAGACTACTATGAAATGGGAAGTTGCTTTCTAACTCCATGTCGCCTGTTGGGTCCCAGCCCCACTTCCTCATCGAGGTTCATCCCAAATGACACCTCAGATCTCTCTCAGCCACTACCCACACTAATTTTCGTCCTTCTTAGAATAAGGGTGACATACATAGGAAATATGAGAAATTGATTTTTAATTAAAGCTTTCTTTTGTTAATTTCTTTTTTCATTTGTATAAACCCCTTGCCTCTCCTGGAGAAGAGTTTGAGAGCACATATAATGCAGTGCCTAAGCACATGCGTAATGGCATTCAAGTACTTGGATTTAATTCCTAGGTGTATGATTACTATCTGGGTAATCTTGGGGAAGGAACCGAGACTCTATCTCCATTTCATTGAAGGTTATATGGAAAGAACAATAATAGATACTTCATAAAGTTGTTTTAGTATTTAAGTCAGATGATCTCAAGTGGGAATAAATTTTGCTCCCCGTGGGTTTTTGGCAATATCTGGAGATATTTTTGTTTGTTACACCTGAAGATAAGGGGTTGCCACTGGCGCCTAATGGGTAGAGCAGAAGAATCCTGCTGAATGTCCTACAATGCACATGACAACCCTCGACAATGAAGAATTTTCTGGCCCCTAATGTCAATTGTGCCAAGATTGAGAAATACTGGCCTAAATGAATTAATTCATATAGAACATGTAAGAGTGGTGCCTGACAAATAGTAAGGGCTTGATAAAGAATTAACAGGTATTTTTATGGTAATTTTATTGCTCAAACGACTAAAATATTGACTAAACTGCACATCTCTTTCCTAGATTTCCCTCTTCCTTTTGGCACCTTCTAAGCACTCATCCTATTTTCTATTATTGGAAATCTTCCTTATCTGTAGATTTTTAGTTTCCATTTTATTCTTCCATACCATTAAATGTCTTCTTCTCATTAAAATTCTAAAAATTCTGTGAAACACTCTTGATTTTGAAATAGGTAAAACTAAAGAAAGCATTGAAGGCCAAGGAAAGATATCACAAAGCCTCTTTTAAAGAAAAAACTGTCATATCCATTATTAAACTGGCAGATTAGGTTCTGATATGTCACAGCTTTAAAACTGGGGATTCAATGTTTTTATGAGGAATAAGAGAGAAATATTGGCATTGATTCCCAAATCACATTTAAATGCCTCTCACCTGTGTCAAATCAACAATTTTAAATGCAGTCCATGAACCTTTATAAATCTGAGGTAGTTTAGTGATTATGGACAGCTCTAAAAGAATTAATGTATAGTAATATAAACTCTTTGCATACATTTTATATCATTGATTTCCATAAAAACATATGAAATATTACATGGCCATAGGAGTAATATGTCAGCAAATAACAGAATACAGTATAATAATTATTACACTCAATTGGCTATAAGACTACACAAATGGCGATATAATTGTCCTCAGGAAAGACATCTTAGAACATTCTAGGAGTTATGCTAACATTGATATGACTTAATCAATTCTACAATCATTTTCCATACAATAACTGTGTGCCTGCCTGTATCACTTAACCAGCTTTAAAAAAAAGGAAAGCATCCTCATCTACTTTCAAGGGAACACTGAACTATTTTTCATCACCAGATAGGACAGGATAAAAGGAAGTGAGAATCCAATTTATGTTTTGAGAAAATTAGGAATTGACTTCCTGAATATGATTGATGAAGCCTACTTAAATCATTAATTACATCATCACCCATCGACAAAACAATCACCTTAATGACTTAAATGACCAATGTGGGACCAGAGCCTAGAGTCAATCCATTTAATAATAGATCCTAATTTATTTTAAAAGTAAATCACAAACAATTACTTATTCACGCTTGTCATTAAATAAGAAGCAAGGAATCAAAGTTCATAAGCCGGTGGTAATATATAGGCATTGATTTCCACTAAATTGGAGGTTAAAAGTAGCACTACACATAAAGTAAGCCTCTCAAAGGTGATTGTCCCCATGGTGAACATCAGAGGTTCAGCGCTGAAGACTTTCCTATTCATAAGTGCGAGTGATCTTTCTCACCTTTTCCCTCTCCCCCTTGCCTCTCCTCCTCCTCCTTTTTCCTTCTCTCATTTTCTCTCTTATTCCTTCCAATTTGTCCTCTTCCAATCCACACACACACACACATATACATAAATACATAAATATAATAAATTATATTTGTATATGGATATGTATGTGTAAATGTGTATATATATAATACATGTTTAAATATTATATTATTATGCATATATAATAATAATTATATACACATATAAACATGCTCTATTTCCTTTTTAGCCATATTTAATTGTCCTTTCATTCTCAACATATTCAAAAGCAATAATTTTTTTCTTTCCATTGTAATAACTTGTCTCATCCTCTCTTTTATGTAGCTGTCTTTTTGCAAATATATCTGTGAGAGATCAGCGATGACAACTTTTGGAAGTATTCTTTGAGAGAATTTGATTTTACTCTGTTAGTGTCTCCTAGTCTAGTGCCATTTCTTCTCCTTACTGGTTTTGGCTTGGTATACAAGTCGCAGGTTCACCTTTCTCACAATACTGTTACCCCAAGTTTAAAATCCCCACAGCAGTGTCATCAGGGGCATCTCCCTCCTTACTAGAGCCTGTGCTCCCTGCTGGCCTCTTCTGATCTGTTTCCTTGAGGGTGCTCTCTCCCTCACACCTATCTGACAACCTCTGTGGCCTACATGGTTCCCTACTGCTCCTTCCTGACACTTAGGTACTCTTACACCATTTCCTGAACATCCAAAATCCATCTCAGGGTTCACTAACTGACTCCTGGAAACTACAGGCCTGGTCTTTTGTTAATGTGTCCATTTTTATTGTTGTGTCTGTATATCTGGGCGAAGGGTTTCTGGAGAAATTTCCTACCATTTGAGATACCAATTATGCCTCACAAATTGTGCACTAGCACAATTTTTTATTCTTCTCTCTTAAAAAATAGTCATACATAATACCAGAATTAGAACTGCCACCTCTCAATTTCTCTACCACAACTTATATTCTAGGACTGTTCATTCGAAGGGCACAAGGATGGTTCAACATACACGTAAGTCAATCAATATAATATACCACATTAACAAAATAAAGGATAAAAATCATGTGATCATGTCAATAGATGCATAAAAAGCTTTTGACTGTGATATAACGCATTTATGATTAAAACACTCAATAGAATGAATGCGGAAGAAAAGTACCTTAACCTAATAAAGGACATGTATGATAAACCCTCAACTAACAGTACACTCAATGGTGAAAAGCTGAAAGCTTTTCCTCTAAGATAAGGAACAAGAAAAGGGTGTCCACTCTCACACTCATCTTCAGCATACTACTGAAAATCCTACCCAGAATAATCAGGTAAGAGAAAGAAATAAAAGCCATCCACCTGTGAAGCCATCCAGCCCAGACCTTTTGTGTACCAGGAGGTTTTTGACTACTGCTTCAATTCAGGTGCCCCACACAGCAATATTTTTGCTGATAAATCCTCTAGGGTAAAGGAAATAAAGGAAAAAATAAACAAATGGGACTACATCAAATTATAAAGGTTCTGCCCAGATAAAGAAAACATCACCAAAATGTAAAAGGAAACGACCATATGGGAAAACATATTTGTCAGTGAGACTTTGATCTCCAAACTATATAAAGAATTCATATGTCTCACCAAGAAGACAAGCAATACAATTAAAAAATGGGTGAAGGACCTGAACAGACACTTTCTGCAAGGACATACACAGGACCCATAGACATAGGAAAGGATGCTCAGTATCACTAGCCTTCAGAGAGATGCAAATTAAAACCACAGTGAGATACCACCTCATATCAGTCAGAATGGCCATCATAACCAAATCAACAAACAAGTGCTGGCAAGGATGCAGACAGAGAAAAGGGAACCCTAGTACACTATTGGTGGGGATGCGGACTGGTGCAGCCACTATGGAAAACAGTTTGGAATTTCTTCAAAAAACTAAAAATGGAACTGCCTTTTGATCCAGTAATTCCACTGCTGGCATTATACCCTAAGAATCCTGAAACACCAATTCAAAAAACCTATGCACCCCAATGTTCATAGCAGTGCTATTTACAATAGCCAAGTGCTGGAAACAGCCTAAATGCCCAATAGTAGATGAGTGGATCAAAAAACTGTGGTACATTTACACAATGGAATACTACACAGCAGAAAGAAAGAAGGAACTCCTACCTTTTGCAAGAGCATGGACGGAACTGGAGAATATTATGTTAAGTGAAATAAGCCAGTCAGTAAAAGACAAATACCTCAACTTCTATGATCTAACTTATAAAAGGAATCAAATGAACAAAATAAAGTAATGAGCAAAAAATAACCAAAGGCATGGACACATAGAACAGACTGACAGTGGCCAGAAGGGAGGGGAGAGTGGGATAAGGGTGGAAGAAAGGGAAGGGACAAGTCAAAAAAATGTATTGATGACCCATGGGCATGGACAACAGCGTGGGGACTGGCTGTGGGAGCAGGGTTGGGCTGGGTGGAAGAGGGCAAAGGGGGAAAAACTGGGACAACTCTAATAAAATAACAATAAAATTTTTTTAAAAATCACATTGCAAACCTTAAATATGTACATTTTTCTGTGTTAAAAGTAAATAAAGTTTGAGTAAACTAAAAAAAGAATGAATACAAAATGATTTTATAAATAAATTCCAGGGTGTTTTGGGTCCCCCTTGTACATTTATAAATAATTTTTGAACACTTTTATTATGAAAAGATGTTAAATTTGTCAAATGCTTTTTCTGTATCTATTAAGATGATTATATAATTATTATTTTTCAATCTGCCAGTGTGGTATATAACATTAATTGATTGTAACATATTGAACTATTTTTGCATCCCAGGGATAAAGCCCACATGATCATGATGTTTAATTCTTGTAATGGACTGTTGAATTTAGTTTGCTAGTATTTTGTTAAGGATATTTGTATTTATGGTCATTTGCTTTGGGGCCTAAAATTTTCTTTTCTATTGTCTTTACCTGGTTTAGGTATAAGAGTGATGCTTGCCCAGTAAAGTGAGTTTGGAAGTGTTCACTCCTCTTCAGTTTTTATGAAGAGATTGAGAAGAACAGGTGTTTATTCTTCCATAAATGTTGTAGCATCATTAAAGCCATCTAGTCCTGAGCTTTTTTTTCTAAAAATATTTATTAACGGGAAAATTTTCACCATATAAGAAAGTGGGAAAAGCATGTCTCAAAGTAGTTTAATACAATATGGTATCAATCTTGTAAAAATATCTATCTATAATATGTAAACCTCTATATTTATATATATATCCTAAAAGGAAAAAAACTAGAAATAAATTGACAACATATTAATAGCTTGTTTATCTGAATTGTAGGGCTATGGTGACTTGAACAGTATTTTATTATTATTATTATTATTTAAACTTCTTTCCAAAACTGCATTGTTTTTATAGTAACGAAAACACATTTTTTAAAAAGGGTTGAGTGTTTACACAAGGCGTTTGCATAAGTAGGAAAACCTGAGAAGGACCATCCCCTATTCAAACTGCTCAGAGGCCCTGGCCAGGATGCTCAGTTGGTTAGTGTCATCCTGATATTCCACACTTGGAGGTTTCATCCACGGTCAGGGCAAGTACAAGAATCAACCAATGAATGCATGAATAAGTAGAACAACACATCGCTGTTTCTCTCTTTCTCTCTCTCTCCCCCTTCCTCTCTCTATCTAACATCAATGTATAAAAAGATGTGGTACATATACTAAAAAGAAAAGTTGCTCAGAGGAACTTTTTGGATACTAAGTGCCCTCTACAGGCTTTTTGTTTGTTAAGAAGTATTAGATTACTGACTCGAACTCCTTACTCATTATTCAGTTCAGACTTTCTACTTCTCCATGATTAATTTTGGTATTGTTCTTTACCACACTACTTTATTAATATAATTCACCTTCGGTATCTACTTAATGCTCATTCCAAAGCACAGAATTATCTTTATTAAAAACTGCAGCCCTCACTGGGTAGCTCAGTTGCTTGGAACATTGTCACATGCGCCAAAAGTGTGTGGGTTCAATCCCCAGTGAGGGTACATACCTAGGTTACGGATTTGATCTCTTGTCAGGGTGCGTACATCTCTCTCTCTCTCTCCCCGCTTTGGTGGGGATTAAAAAAAAAAAAAAACTTCAGAGACACCAATATTTTATTGGTCCCATTCCATGTATCCAATCTTTTATCTATTTCCCACGAACTGCTCAAAATTCTTTGCCTTTTACCAGCTTTGATTTGTCCTTCTGAATTTTTTTTAATTCAAACCTTGAAATTCTATTTATCTGCTATGTTCAAAAAGAAATATTACCCTGTATTTCTTGTGACTTAATTTCCTCTAATCAATTTCTTTTTTCTCCCAATAAGATATATTTATTTAAACATGAAACAGAATTAAAAGAAAAGAAAAAACAAGTATAGAATTTCTCTTGGGATTACTTTCAGCTTTATTGTAATTTAACCTTTGGTACAGTTTGACGTTTGGTACAGTGTTGCTTTATTTTTCTTCCCCACTACACTTTGAACCCCTTTTATTTATTTTATTGTTTTGAAATATTTTTGTTTTTTTAATTTTAAATATTGTTTTTATTTTTCAGTTACACTTGACATATAATATTATATTAGTTTCAGGTGTATACCCCACTGACTAGACATTGCGTAACTTGCTAAGTGTTCACCCCAATAAGTCAAGTACCCTCCTGGGCACCATATAGTTATTACAATATTATTGACTATATTTCTTATGCTGTTCTTTACATTCCTGTGACTATTCTGTAACTACTGATCTGTACATCTTAATTTACTTTTTTACTCATCCCCCAATGCCCCTCCATCTGTCTAACGTCAAAACGATCTGTGTATCTATGAGTTTGTTTCTGTTTGCTTGTTTATTTTGTGTTCTATTTCCATTTTTATGTTTCCTCTCTCTTTAATGAATTTCCCACTAAGTTCATCTACATTTCTGCTAAATTCATTTTTATAACCAGTGTTTTGAACTCTACATCTGGTAGATTGCTGGTCTCCATTTTGTTTAGTTCTTTTGCTAGAGTTTTGTTCTGTTCTTTCATTTGGGGCATGTTTCTTTGTCTCTTCATTTTGGCTATCTCCCTGTGTTTGTTTCCATGTATTAGGTAGAGGTGTTAGTCCCCTGGGCTTGACTGAGTGGCCTTATGTGGAAGGTGTCCTGTAGGGTCCAGTGACACAACTTCCGTGATCACTCCAGGTAACTAGGTACTCTGGGCACACCCCTCCCACCACAGTGTGGACTGTGTACACACTCTTGTTGCAGTTGAGCCTTGATTGGTGTTGACACTTCAGTGTGAGGGATTTGCTCCAGGCCAATGGGCTGCAAGGACTGGCTGCGACCACTGTGGAGGATCAGCTGTGCCAAGGTTGACCCCACAGAGCAGGACATACTTCAGTGTGGCTCCCATGCCCACTGAATTTGCCCCTTGATGTGTCACTTATGGGAGTGATTGGGTGGTGCCTCGACATGGTATGAAGCTGTCTGCCAGGTTTGCTGGGTCTGGGGCCTTTATGGAAGTGCAGGACAAGGTCATCAGCCATCTTTGCCTTGCCCAGGCACCCACTATGAGCTACAAAGCAATCTATGGATGGTTGCTACTTGTGCTTGGTTTGAAAGTGCCCAGGGGAGGCCAATCTGTGAACCAAGGCCAGTAGCTGTAAGTGTCAGGCCTGGGGCCACTTAGTGAGAGTTACTGGGCAAGCCAAAGCCAGGTTCTCTTTGAATATTTTAGGAAAGTCTGAAGCATGAGTCAAGACAGGCCATTTGTATAGAACAGCCACTGAAAAAAGCTTGGGTGGGCCCAGAAACTGGGCGGGGCCAGGTCTCAGAGAATCACAAGGGCAGGGCTTGCAGTGTTAGCCAGGTTAATGGAGAGTCAGATATGGCACAGAAAAGAAACAATAGCCTCTCCCAGCACTTGTGTCTGGGACAGTAATACCTCTCGAGCCCTCGCCCTAATGCCAGACAATTCGATTCTTCCCCTTATGTCCCTGGTGCCTTTGGAACTGCTGCTTCAGTGCTGGAGCTCAAAGTGAGTGAGTCCGAGTGAGCCCTTTAAGAGAAATGCTTGGACTCCAGAAGCCCTCTGTCTCACAGCCACAATCTTTGCTGGTTTTTACAGCCAGAAGATATGGGGACTTCTCCTGACACTGGACACCTGGACTGGAGAGGCCTTGTGTGGGGCTGAGAACTTCTCTCTTTTCAGGGGGACTTCCACAGCCAAAATATCTCTCCTGATTTTTATCCAGGATATGCGAGTTTAAGACCAGCCCTATCTACTTCTTCACCCCTTCAACCAGTCTAAACGTGGCTTCTTCCTCATATCCTTAATCACATGACTTCTGTTCGCCTAGATTTCAGGTGGTTCTGAGTGATGGCTGTTCTGTATTTTAGTTGTAATTTTGATGTGAATGTGGGAAGACTTGAGTATTGCATTTACCTATACCACCTTGACTGGAAACCTTTTAATTTTTAATTACAGTTGACATACAATATTATGTTTCAGGAGTCCAACTCAGTGATCAGACATTTATATAGCTTATGAAGGAATCACACCAATAAAGCTAATACCCATTGGACACCACACAGATGTTACAATATTACCACCTATGTTTGTATGTAGCAAAGCCACTTTAGTGGCTTAGGGGGGCCTGCAAGTTGGGTTAGGCAGGGTCCCAGAGAATCACCACAGCAGAACACAGTGTTGGGTTGATGTTGACTTAGATATTGCACCAGCCTGGGCCTGCAGGAGGGAGGGTGGAACAAAGAACAATGGCTTCTGTGGTACTTTTGTTGCACTTTTGAACAGTGGGAGAAATCTGCTTTCCAGGCCTTGCCTAAAGCCAGACAATTTAGTGTTTCCCCATTTTACCCTGTTGCCGGTCAAGCTGCTGCTCTAGCGCTGGAGCTCAGAGTGAGTGAATCCAAGTAAATTCATGTACTGTCCCTTTGAGAGAAATACCTGGGGCCTGAGCAGCTTTCTCTCAGTCACAATCTCCACTGGTTTTCACAGCCAGGAGTTATGGGAACTTTTTTCCCAGCACCGGATCCCTGGGCTGGAGAGCCTGGTGTGGGGCTGGAACTCCCTGGTTCCTCAAACGAGTTCTCCACAGCCAAGACATCCCTCCTGAATTTAATTGCTCCATGTAGGTGTGGGACCAGCCCTGTTTGCATTTCTGCCCTTTCTACCCATCTCCATGTGGCTTCTTCTGTACATCCTTATTTATAGAACTTCGGTTCAACTAGATTTTACGCTGCCCTGAATGATGGTTGTTCTGTAGTTTAGTTGTAATTTTTAAGTGGTTGAGAGAGGAGGCAAGTACTATGTTTACCTACTTACTCCTTCATCTTGACCAGAAGCCTAATCTAATTCTCCATAAGCCATTTGCATTGCTAATTTTCCTTGTTTGTACCTAAATGCTATGAGTCTGTAGTGGTTATTTTGTACGTCAACTTGACTGCCAACACAATACCCAGGTTAAACACTGTTTCTGAGTGTGTGTTGATGGCAATTCCAGTTGAGAGTAATATCAAATCCATAATTGCTGTGAAGTGGATTGCCCCTCTCAGTGTGGGTGGTGATCATGTATATCACTGGTTCTGTTTCTATGGAGAACCTTAACCAACAGCATCCATTAGCAGTTCAGCTGTTCATAAAACAGATATACATTTTATTTATCTCTGTGTCTCCATTATCTAGCAAGCTATGGCCTGATGGCAATGCCTTACAAATTATTATAAGACTGTTTATTAAATAAGATTGTTTATGTGTAAAAAATCCTTCACTGATTACTATGATTGCTACAGATTTGAGCATTCATTTGGCCATGTTAGTATGGAACCAGCTTCTTCAGTATTTTATCATTCCTATTTTAGTGCTTACCACAGATGAAATTTAGATATCGCTTATTGTTTGCCCATTATGCACTATAATTAAGAACTCTATAATATATCCCCAAATTAGGTCTGAGTTCTTGATCAAAACCTCATGTGACAACAACCAAGAAAAACCAAGTCTTCACAAAAAATCTTATTTAAAACCACCAGAAATAGGCATAACAGTTTATATGTTGAAGAAAATGTTTTTTATTCTGGAACAGTCTTTGTGAAACTCACTCTAAGAAGGACAAATTTGATATCCATTCTCTAATCCTTCAGCATGTTAGAATCAGAAAAATAGTAGGAGGAGATTGACTGGTATCTGGAGACACAGAGAGCACTGAGAAGTGACAGCCCAGATGCAGGAAAAAGCACACTGCTCCGAAACAATTTATAGGAAGATAAAATAGTCCCATAAACCTCCACAGCTCCTGGGACTGTCACTGTAGTAACATGGCACAGACCAATAATAGATGTTTGTGTTTGATGATGAGACATCAAAACAAGATAAATTATACTGTTATGAAAAATGACAACTTAAGGGCAAGCATTTAAATTCTCTCTTCCCAATCCTGACTGATAAGAGACTAAGGAATATATTAAAATAGATAAGCTCTCAGAGCAGTTTTTTAAAATTCCACATATAGAATCTGCTTTAAATAGTTTCTTCTAGACTTGGATTCAGAGAGTCCAAATGGAAGAAAATATTAAAAAGACTCTCCAACTGTGTTTCTATGGTACGATATCAATAGAGAAGACTATGGTTAGGCTCCATTAAATCATTAATTTCAGAGGTCAGTGGAAGCCATTGGAAAAATGGAGATTTCTTATTTGGGGGTTGGGGGTGTGTGCACATATGAACAAAAGTCAATAGCAACGGAAAACCCAAGGACAAATATAGCAGCATCAAATAGAGTAAGGCTGATTTCTTCATGGCTGTAAATTTAATAATAAAAAATAAAGTTCTATATGAAATCCAGACCAAACAAAGAGTAAAAGAAAAAAGATATAGAAATTTGTTTCAGTGGCTTTGGGGAACAAAGGAAAACACTGCACAGAAAAAGATCCCTGTAGGGTATGCTTGCAAACTTAGCTTATATTCCACAATTCACTCAATATGAATAGAGATCTTAAGGTCAAATACCAGGTATATGGAACAAATATCAGACACAGATAGACTATAAAAGTTTTATTCCTTATATGGTCAATCCATCAACAAATAATCTTCAAGTTTAAGGAGTGCTTAATACTACATTTTCTGAACTCCTACTACAGAAAAATACATTTGACAAGTAATTTTTACATATACATATATAATCTATATAAAGTAGAGTTAAAAGACTGATGATATATAAAGAATGACAAAGACCTAAGTTTTATAAACAAAGTGGCTATGATGATGACTGTTACTATATATCGTTTAATACTAATGATAAAAATGGTGACTCTTCATTTAAATGCTAGTAATGTCATCTACATTAATACAGGCAAAAGGACAAGATCAGTATTAACTAATATGTTCTCTGAAGAAACATCTAATTTCTGGAACAAAAATAAATCATGGTATAAACTTACTAATAAAAATGTCTCAATAATTATTAAAATTATATTAAAATAATTAATGGCTCCCACCTGAAATAGGATTAAGGGATAAAAATACTAAAGTGACAAAAGAGTTTATAAGAATATTTCTATAATGGTTATGAATTAAATTAGTTTGATAAGAACACAGGATGAAATATTTTAATTCTGGAAAAGTAAAACCTGTCTTACATAAAAGTATTCTCTCATTTATTAAAAAGAGGTCTTGTGAGCTTAGGGCAAGCTGAAGAAATACGGATAAAATAATGGGTATTTTTAGTCTCCCAAATTATTTTTATCCTTTCACATACCTAAACTTCTCTAGTACTTCCCTCAAAAATAGGTGGATTGTGGGGGGTGGAAGTGGGCAGGGTCTACTTTTCATCTTAGTGAGGTTGGGACACAAGTATGCTTTCTTAATTAAAATAAAAGACATTTTTACTAATACCATAATTCATAAATTCCATATGGTCATATCTTATTGACTAGTACAAAACTATATTGGATTCACTCTACATTCCTCACCAAAAGATTCAGAATTCCTTTTCCTTCTTTCAAAAGAAGTAGAACAATATTTTTAGGAAAAAAATGCAAAAAAAAAATGTTATTTTCCTCCTTTTCTGGGAACAATCATAGTACTTTCAGAAAACTTCTAAAGTCAGAAGGAAAAGACTGAAAAAAAAATCATGGCAGAGAGCATGAGAGAACTTTCTTTGTAATTCAAAGAGGAGGACATATTGAATTTAAAAAAAAAAAAAGTAGACCAGTAAAGTAGAAGAAATTAGAGAACAATGAAAAGGAAGCATACAGAATATTGAGCAAAGCCAATATGGTAGCAATTTTAAATATCAGATTTTAACAATTTAATACTGAGTCCATGACACTAGACACAGGGGAATGCCCTCCATAGGAGCCAATCACATTTATTAAACTTTTGTATTACCATGTGCCTCACGTGGCCATCATTAGCTATTTCAATGGAAATCAAATAATAAACTTCTATTACTTCTTTTCTATTTTTTCTCCCTTAAAAAGTTCCAAATAAAACTGGATACTTCTAAAAATGTTATGAGTTAATTAGAAAGCAACTTGAGGATTTTCTATCAAAATTGAGTCAAAATCAAAAATAAATAGAAATAAGGATTAAAATATGAGTTAATCAAAAAGATAAAAATATATTATTATAATTTCCAGAAGACAATGGCTTAAAGTATAATCAAAGAATTTTTTTCCTGAGATAATATTTAAATTTCTTACTCTAAGGGTCTACCAATGTCAAGATAGGAATACTGAACAAAGGCCGCAAATAGACATAAGCTAATGAAGCTCCTGAATTTGAATTTTAAAGTGGGCCAATAGATTCTGTTCTGTAGTGGCTAAAAGAATGGGCTGCACAGAAGACTAAGATAAAATTTTCCATTGTACTAGTCACTAATTATGAGACATTAGGTAAACCTCCTTTTATTCATTTACATACATGGGTATTTATAGTGTCTACATCATTGTTTTGTTGTGGGAATTCAATGCATGAAGAATGTAAAATAGGTACTGGAACACCTGAAGTCATTCAAAAAGCTGACAATTCAACTTTCATGTAGTCAGGAGTCCCTATTTCTCTTCTTCTCCTTTGTCTGTGTGCATCTCTGTGTCTGCCTCTTCACAGACACACTGTACAAGAACAATTTTAAATATTTTGATTCAATAACAAAAACACAACATATTATAATTTGTGAGAAAGAGAAAATAATGTTTAGAAAAAAAGTTTTATTTCAAATGCTTATGTAATACAACAAGACAAATATTTAAATCTTGAGTTCCACCTTAAACAGATAAGGGATGAAAGTAATAAATTAAACCCAATGCAGGGGAGGGAAAGATGGCAGAGGAGTGAATGGAAGTCACACTGGCCTCCTCCCAGGACCAATCTGGAATTACAAATAAATTGTGGACAAATCACCTGGAACAAACAACTGAACAATAGCAAGAGAAAAACCTTACAACATCAGACAGACAGAAGAATCAGCTTCAGCACAACCTGACTGGTAAGGAGTGTGGCAGAGGCTCAAGAAGGCTGGCTAGGCGCACACAGGCAGCAGTGTCAGAGATATTTAAACAGCCAGTTGGATCCCCATGAGAAGTGTGGGGTCTAAACCATAAGCGGGTATCCCCAGCCTACAGCACCAGAGCCCAAAAAGTACACAGATAGCAGTCAGCTGAAAAAAGCAGCAGGATTGCTTGCTGCCAGAGAGGGGCGGTAAGAGCCGTTTAAAGGGCTAACACATAAATTTTCACTTTCGGCCACTTACCCTGGGCTCCTGAGGCGGGAGCAGAGTGGGCTTGGACACCTGAGGAGAGACTGGAGGCCGAGGCTTTGGAGAGAGAACTGAGAGAGTAGCCACCAGGATCCCAGTGCTGAGTCATACCGCACGTGGCAGCAGCCATCTTGCTTTGGCAGACCACTCCCCTAAACAGCGGTAGCCTGAGAGGAAACAATAGCCCCAACCCCAGGAAGTACTCTGCCCCACCTTGTGTTGCTTAAGCCTGACTGCTGAGTGCAGAATGGCAGCCACAGAGAGTAGACCCCTGAAAAGAGGGGACAGAGTGGACTAGAGACCCTTGAAGAGAGACTGGGGATGGAGACTTTTTTGGGGGGAGAGAACTGAGAGAGTAGAGGTGGAATCCTGGTGCTGAATCATTCCCCCATAAGGTAGCAGCCAACGTGCTCAGGCAGACCACTCCCCTCCAAGCACCAGCAGGCTGAGGGGGAACATTAGTCCCAACCCCAGGAGGGATTCTACCCTGCCCTATAGTGCCTAAGCCTGACTACTGAGCTCAGAGTGACTAGATTAACAACTGAAGGAGACAGCCACAGATAGTGATACTGGGAAGTCCCAAACAGGCTGCCTAAGGTCAGACAGTATCAACATCTGACATCACCAGAAGCAGATCCAGAAAGAAAAAACAGCAGTGAATACTAAAGGCTACTGAGATGAAATCCACTGTGGTCTTCTCCATGATTTGCAATATTTTCTTTACTACGTAACTTTTTAACATTCATTTCTTGTCCATCAAGTTGGTGCATATTAAGTCACTAGATTTTATACTATAGTTCATTTCTCTCCTTTCTTATGATAGTCTTAATCTCTTTACAACCTTATCAATTCTGGTTCATTTGTCATTGATAGTTGGAATTCAGCAGGGAGGTATTTTTGTGGAAGTGGGCTTGTTTCCTTGGCTTTGTGGTTTTGCTTTGGCAGCCAAATAATGGGAAGACAAAGAAACAACCCCCGATTGAAAAGAAAGGAGGAATCCACGGAAAGAGTGTAAATGAAATAGAGGCAAGTCAACTATCAGATATTGAGCTCAAAACAATGGTTATAAGGAAGCTTGATGAACTCAGTGAGCTCAGTGAGAATTACCACAAACTACAGGTAAACTACAGGGAACTTACTGCAAACTGTATCAGCATGAAAAACGACATAGAAACTATCAACAGGAACCAAGAGAAAATGAAAAATACAATTTCTGAATTGAAGAACACAATAGAAGGAATAAAAAAATAGGCTAGATGAAGCAAAGAAGCAAATCAGTGAGTTAGCAGACAAGGTAGGAAAAAGCTCCCAGAATAAGCAAGAAAATGAAAAAAGACTCAAAAGAATGAAGAGAGATTAAGGGAAATGCAGGATGACATAAAATGTAATAATATCCATATATTAGGATACCAGAAGGAGAAGAAGGGATAGAAAACCTGTTTGAAAAAGTAATGAGGGAAAAATTCCCTAATTTTCTCTTCCCTAATTAAAAGAGAGAAAAAGTCACACAAGTCCAGGAAGCACAGAGGGTCCCAATAAAGAAGAACCCAAAGAGGCCCATTCCCAGACACATCATAATTAAAATGGCAGATATCAAAGACAAAGAGAGAATCTTAAAGGCAGCAAAGGAGAAACAGGAAGTAACATACAAGAAAGCCCCAATAAGGCCAGCAGCTGACTTTTCCACAGAAACACCACAAGCCAGAGGAAATGGCAAGAAACGTTCTAAGTAATGAAAAGCAAAGGCCTGCAACCAAGACTATTCTACCCTGCAAGTCTCTCATTAAGAGACTCATTAAGAGTCTCTCATTAAGGAGTTTCCCAGACAAAAGAAAGCTAAAAGAATACACCTCCACCAGACCAGCATTGCAGGATATGCTAAAGGGACTGCTTTAAGAAGACGAAGAAGAAGAAGGAGAAGGAGACTGAGAGAGAGAGGAACACAGCTACAAAGGGAAAAAATGAATAAGTACCTATCAATAATAACTTTAAATGTAAATGGATTAAATGCTCCAACTAAAAGACATAGAGTAGTTGAATGGATAAGAACACATGACCCACACATATGCTGCCTACAAGAAACCCAACTCATAAAAGACATGTACTCAGTACTCAGAAAACTACACAACACTGAAGAAAGAATCTAAGGAAGATACAAATAAATGGAAGCATATACTGCGTTCATGGATCCGAAGAATTAACATCATTAAATGTCCATACTACCCAAAGCAATTTATAGATTCAACGTAATCCCTACTAAAATACCAATGACATATTTCACAGATATAGAACAAACAAATCAAAAATTTATATGGAACCATAAATGACCCTAAATAGCTGCAGGAATTTTGAGAAAGAAAAACAAAGTAGTTAGGATCATAATACCTGATATCAAATTATACTACAAGGCCGCTATAATCAAAATAGTCTGGTACTGGCATAGGAAGAGAAACATAGACCAATGGAAGAATAGAGAACCCAGAAATAAACCCATGTCTCTATGGTCAATTAATATTTGACAAAGGAGGCAAAAGCAAAAAATGGAGTAAAAATAGCCTCTTCAATAAATGGTGTTGGGACATTCTAGACAGCTACATGCAAAAAAAGGAAACTCGGTCACCAACTTACACCACACACAAAAATAAACTCAATGTAGATATAAGACAAATATAAATCACAACACCATATGTACTAGAGGAGAGCAGTCATGAAAATCTCAGATATTCCATGAGCAATATTTTCACTGATATGTCCCCTAGAGCAAGGGACATACAGGAAAGAATAAACAAGTGGGACTTCACCAAATTAAAAAGTTCCTGCACTGCTAAAGAAAATATCAGCAAAATGAAAAGGGAACCAACTGACTGGGAAAATATATTTGCCAATAATACCTCAGACAAGGGTTTGATCTCCAATATATATAAAGAACTAACATGACGTTACTCCAAGAAGACAAACAATCCAATTAAAAAATGGGTAAAGGACCTGAACAGACACTTCTCCAAGGAGGATATACAGAGGGCCCAGAGACATATGAAAGGATGCTCTGTGTCACTAGCCATCAGAGAAATGCAAATTAAAACCACAATGAAATACCATTTCACACCAGACAGAATGGCCATCATGAACAAATCAACAAACAAGTGCTGGCAAGGATATGGAGAAAAGGGAACCCTAGTACACTGTCAGTGGGATGCAGACCAGTGCAGCCACTGTGGAAAACAGTTTGGAATTTTCTCAAAAACTAAAAATGGAACTGCCTTTTGACCCAGCCATTGCACTGCTGGGATTATACCCTAAAAATCTGGAAACACCAATTCAAAAGAACCTATGCAGCCCAATGTTCATAGCAGCACAATTTACATTACATTAGGTTGGAAGCAACCTAAGTGCTCAGCAGTAAATGAGTGGATCAAAAAACTGTGATACACTTACACAATGGAACAGTACACAGCAGCAAGAGCTACTACCCTTTGCAACAGTGTGGATGAAGCTGGACAGCATTATGCTAAGTGAAATAAGCCAGGCAGTGAAAGACAGATACCACATGATCTCACCTATAACTAGTACCTAATCAACATAACAAACAAGGAAGCAAAATATTACCAGCAACATTGAAATAAAAAACAAACTGACAGTAACCAGAGGGGAGGAGTGTGGGGTGATAACGGGAAAAGAAGGTGAAGTGTCATCAAGGAACGTGCATAAAGGACCCATCGAAAAAGCCAAATTAGGGAACATTGAGGGTGGGAGGTGGTGGTAGGTGGGATTGGGGAAAGTGGTGGTGGGAAAATGTTGACAAAACAAAACAAAGCAAAAAAAAAAATAGACAGAAGGAGGTTAAGAATACTATAGGAAATTGAGACGTCAAAGCACTCATGTACAACCCATAGGCATGAACTAAGAGGGGGATGATACGTTGGGATGCAGGGCGGAGGGGATAAAAGGGAGGAAAAAATGGAACAACTAAGATAGCATAATCAATAAAATATAACAAAAAATTTTTAAAAGGAAAAACAGAAAATAAATAAATAAATAAACCCAATGGAGGCAGGAGGAAGAAAATGATAAAGAACAGAACTCACAAAGATCATAAGAAGAAAAAAATAGCAGAAAGTCAATGAAATTGAAAAATTCTTCTTCAATCAATAATGATAGATCTCTATTAAGATTAAAGAACAATACTCTAATTGCTAACATCAAAATGAAAGGGAACATCTATAAGTCTTAAAGACATTAAAAGATTACTAATAGAATAATAGTAATATAGTTAAGCCAGTAAATTTTGTATTTCTCAAGTGAAAGGGATAAATTCCTTAAAAGACATAAACTTTCATAGCTTACTCACTAACAATTAGAATTAGTGTTGCACTAATACAAACACATTCAAAGATTTTACAAGAGTATCTGAAAACTACTGCAGACTAATACCTTTTAGAAATATTACTTCAGAACTCCTTAATGAAATATTAATAAATTAAATCTACTCATATACAAAGAACATTATGCATGACCAAATGGGATTTATCCCAGGAACACAAGGCTGGTTCAACATCTTAAAATTAATAAATGAAAATCACATATTAAGACATTTATGAAGCAGAACCATATAACTCTCAAGAGATGCAAAAAAGAAAAAGACAAAATCCTCATCTGTTCATAATTAAAATTCCCACCAACATGGTAATAGAGAATATCCACATATTATTACAAAGGCTCAAATAAAACCCTACCGTTGGTGACAAACTTAACAGCAAAAAGATTGAGTGACCTCCTCCTATGATTAGATAATTTTTGAGGAATCTCCCCACAGTTTTCCATTGCAGCTTCACTATTTTACATTCCTACCAACAAAGCAGAAGGGTTCATACTTCTCCACATTCTTGCCAAGATGTTATCTTTTTTTTTATAACACAATAATGGTATTTCCATACATCCTAACAGTTGATAGTAATATCTCTTTGTTATGATTTGCATTACGCTGATAATTAGTGATGCTGAGCATATTTTTACTTACTTGTTGGCCAATTGTATGTCTTCTTTGGAAAAAGTCTACTCGAGACCTTTGCCCATTTTCTAAAAATTAAGTTACTTTTATTTTATTTTTTCATTGTTTTGCTACTGAGTATAAGGAATTTCTTATGTATTCTGAATATTAATCCCTTATCAGATATATAGATTACAAATATTTTCCCATTCTGTATGTTGTCTTTTTAGTCTGTTATAGTAATTGTTTCTTTTGCTATGATAACTTTTTAGTTTGATATAATCCTATCTACATTTGCTTTTGTTGCCTTGTGGTTGGTATCATACCAAAAATAAAAATTTTTAAAAATTTGCTAAGACCAATGTCATGAAGCTTTTTTGTTATTTTTTTCTATGAGTTGTATAGTTTCAGATCTTGTGTTTAAATTCTTAATCCATTTTGAGGTAGTTTTCACAAATAATGTAAGAAAAAGTTTCAATTTTATTTTTTTACATTGGACATCCAGTTTCCCCAACACTTTATTGAAGAAAATACCCTTTCCTCATTTTTTTCTTTTTTGGGTCAATCCCTGCGCCCCCACCTGCCCAGGCCCCACCCCCTGCTGTCGGTCTACTCTGTATCCAACTATGGTTACGAGTTCTCGTTTCTCTGGTTGATATTCTTCCCTGTAGCATCATGTTCCTTAAACTTTATATATGAAAGTAAATTTAATTAGTGAAAAATGTATACATTTTATGTATGAAAGATGAACAGAGGGTCCTTATATAATAGCACTTGCCTACAGATTTGCTGAAACTGTAAATAAATATAAACATTCCTTAAGAAAATTTACTGATATAAAACAAAATCAATGTGTTCACACACACACAAACACTTTGATCCTAACTTCACTCACACAATTTTTATCCAAAGAAAGCACAATGTCAAAATGATCATATAAATGGATATTCATTGAAGAGGGTTGTTATCTATTAAAATGTAGAAATTTCTAATAAGAGAAAAATTATTAATGAATTATGATTCACCTCTATGGGAAAACTATTCAGTAATTCAAGATTGTTAAAGAGTATTTGATAACACGAACATTTCACTATAATGTTTATACCAAGCACATTAAATAAACTATTTAATTTCCATAAAAATAATCTACTCAAAATATATATGTATGTAGCTGCATATTAAAAAACCTAGAAAAAATGCACCAAGCTATTAAATTAGTTAACTTGATGATGGGATCATTATTGTTATTATTTCTATTTATTCTCATGTACCTTCCTGTGTTTTTTGTTTCCTTAATTTAAGATCCAGATTTATACTTATAATATGAAAAAATAAAAATGCAATGTAAAAACCATATCTCATAGTATTCAGCATATTATTGATTAGCATACCCTAGAACCTGTGCCAGACTCTCAGTATTACCCCATTGGCTGATGATGGCTAGTGAAAATTACCTAACCCATTTGAAATTCTTCACCAACAGACAAAGTGAAATGCTTATTAATAACTTGCATCCAGTTGATTATGTAAACATTATGCCATTCTTCTTCTACATTTTCCCAATCTCAACATGGAAGTAGAAAATAATTAATGCTAAATATACCAAATGAGCTCATGTTTTCAAATCTCTAGTAAGTGTTTCCCATTAAAGCATCAAGGAGCACTGATATTTTTATATCTTACATATAAAATGTTTAATATCCCTGCTGGAAAAATTATATTTTGAAAAATACATAGCTCGTCCATTTGATATATACCTAAGTCAACAGGAAAAACAAAACTGGCATCTCGTTGTTTGAAACAAACACCGATGACTTCTAAATCAGTGCTGTGTATTTTCATTTGGGGAGTCCATTGTTTAGATATTTTTATGAATAATTAAAAATAAATCTGTGATGCCAGTGATAATACCCATACCTGGCTTTGCAACAGAAGACAATGACTGCAACTCCTTTAAAGAATATAAACTTATCTGTTGTGATAGGTGGGACCCATAGAAAGTGCCCTGGCCTTTTTTTAAACCCTAGGGAAGGTAGCAATTTTGTATGTTACATTTAATGACTTGTATACATAATACATCCTCTTCAGATGTTCTAATTTATATTCATTTCACAGCTTCTGAAATGTACATACATAATGGGGAAACTTAAGAATCTTTTAACAATCATACTGGCAAATTTAACATGTATCATCAGGGAAAAACTATTTGTAATCGTGCAAAAATACAGAACTAAGTATTTTCAAAAGGTTCAATCTACAACCACGTAGCTGTATCCACAAAGAGGTTCCTTCACGAGCATTTCTCTAAATTCTTGTTTTAGTTTATGTGGAAAGAAGGAACAATGTGTTTCAATTTAAATACACCTTCCACTCAAGAAACTGAATTAGGCTTTACTCCACATTTTGCAGGTTGGTTTTACCCTCTGAGATACAACTTATCATGAACCACACACACACACGTAAAGATTTTTAAATGAAAATTGTAATAGCCATGAAGAATAAATTATTAAGTAAAGCATGCCATTTTATTGGCCTTTTATTGTGAACACATAAATGTAGTGAAGGAAAGTCACCAATAAAAATGATATAGTAATAACTCAATTGAAAAATCTCTTGGAAAATTGACATATGTAAAGCTAGGACATACCATACTATTTTTTTTATTGATCTCTACTTCAAAAATAGGTAAAGAAAACTCTACTACAAATCATCAGTCCAAACTCAATCACTAATGACTCTCTAATCTTAGATGATCAAATTCAGCTGAGCCTCAGTTTTCTATTTGTAAAATTAAAGTGTTGCACTGCTTACCTTCAATGTTTCTTCCTGCATTCTGTTTTTGTTATCTGAAATTGTATCTCTGCAACGAATTACCCAATTTTTTGTAAAAACTCTTTTTATAGTCCTTCTATAATACCTAAAATTATTTGTTCATTGCTGCGGATGCATTCTATGCGCTCCGCAATTGTCTGCTAATCTAAACTCTTGTAGTCAAAAATTTAAACAACTAAAAACAGTAAATAACACACCATGCTTGAAGGTAAGAACAAAATATTACATTAAATCAATAGTGGCTGCTCAATGCGTTTATGACACATTTATTATTAGGTCATTAACTTCATAACCAGAGACTCTGTGAAACTGGTGAGAGAACTATAATCATAATTCTGTAATAATAATACTATTTCTATAAATGCAGCATTTCAATAAATATTTCACATTTGTAATTTTTCTATTCCATGGCACAGTAAAAATAATAGCTAATGCTTATTAATTGTTCACTCCATACCAAGACATAATCTAAGCTCTTTATGTATAATAGCTCATTTAATCTTCACAGCAGTGCCTTGAGGTACTCACCATTCCAATTTCAACAGGTAAGGAAAACTTAGGCACTGTAGTTAAGTGGTAAAGACTGGAATTGCAGTCAGACATTATGAGCCTCTGCTTACAAATTCTATGCTACACTGTCTAACTAAGGAGAACAAACAAAGCAGATGGGCAAGAAATGAGGATCCTTGGCTTATATGCAGTGGAAATTTTCAACCTAAAATAAAAAGTAGAAATATATACACATCTTTTGTGGTGAATAATGTGTCCATTTTTGCCAAATTTTTGAGGGAAAAATAAGGGTGAGTGTTATACAAGTGTATAATGAGAACTACACATAGGACTACTAAAACAAGGGTGCACACTATACATGGTGAAATACAGTAGCTAGAATTTGTAAAATCATAAAGCACAGTAAGACATGAAAACAGGAAAAGATTCCAACCCCATCATGGATGACTTTCTATTTGAATCATACAATTCTTGGTATTTAGGGACATGAAGCATTTCATAGCTTTAAGTGAAAATGTCTGCTATTTGAATGATAAATTATTCTCAATCTTGGGAGTAAAACACCCATGAGAAACACATTCTTTGATATTAATGAAAATTTCTCATGGTAGCCTTTATTAGAAACTGTTCTTTTTATCTTTTGCATCTAACTTATGTAATGGTAGCAGTTAAATGGGCAAATAAGCAGTGTTAATAAGCTGTTGACAAGTAACAGCTCTTAATTTTAAAAAGACTGGATCAATATGATTTGCTGCTACAAATTCTAGTATGTATTTTGTTTTATTATTTGTTGCATGGCATTTGGGACATATAAATATTATCTCAAACACACTGCAGTGACACTTAGCATACACTGTTTGAATGTATTTTATTCCATAAATAGAAGAAAGTAGGTGCTAGTTAGTTCTGGAACAAGCAGAGGGAACTGAAGAGCCAGCCTGAATGCCACTGTCAGGTGTGTAAGGGGACAAGGCAAATCAGCCTTTGTTTATTACAATCATGACATTGCTGATGTGATGATTGTAATAAACATCCCAGAGGTTTTGCTCGGAACTGAATTGCTGAAGATTTAACCTCCAATGTGCTGGTATTTGTAAACTGGGCCTTATGAAGGTAATTAGGGTTAAATGAGATCCTAAGTGTGAGGTCCTCATGATAGGGTTAGTGGCTTAATAAGTGGAAGAGAGATTGTTATTTCTGTTGTGTAAACCACCTAGCCTATGGCATTTTGTTATAGCAGCCCAAGCAGACTGATACAGGTTTTAAGTTTAAAACTGGGGGAAAACCACCAGAAACACAATCAGGAAGGCTGGGGTAAAGTAGCCCTTGACTAATACCCCATTGGAAAAGAAGCTGGGCGTAGTAGGAAGTGCAAACCAAAGGTGAACAATTTTAGGATTCCTGTCAAACATACCAGCAGCTATGACAGTGATTGGGTTACTTATACAATGTTTCTAAAAAGCAGGAGCTAAATAAAATTTGTCCTAACACAAACTCAAATGACCTCTAGCTACAAGAGTGATTAAAGCTTCATCTGCTGCTCTCATTCAGTGACCCAGCTACTGATCAAGGTCAGTGGAAGTAAAGATTCCCTGAGATTTTCCATGGGCCAGAAAATTTTAGTTAGTTTTCTCAAATGCAACTTTTCCAAAGTAAACATTTGAATTTATCATTTATTTTTAGTATACAACCTCCCATAGGCATCATCATATATGGACCTCAGTCACCGCTGAAAAGAGTTTTGAAAAGGTATCATCAGCTTCACAGAGCCTGGGTACTTTATATGCTGCAAATTGTCAATATTTTCAAAGCAATTAAAACTGGAGTAAAAGCTAAGGCAAATAACATAGTGATTTTCCCACATGCAAAATATTTCAGAGATATAACAAAATGTATTGGAGCCCTTTAACCAGGCTTTATAAAGATCCATTTAAAAATGTTACCAGGTAGAACTTTAGAATCGAGTCACTCAGAATTATTCTAATAATTAAAGGAATGGGCTCAAGTTTCAAACACAAGTGGCCCGACAACAGAGCCTACACACTTATTTTTATTTAGTATGTTATCTTGAAACAAAATGAAATACATAGAATTCTCTGATATATGTGTTTGTGCATTTTATCATAAATCTGAGAAATTCATTAGCATAAATATGCCACAGAGATAAATGTTTTACCAGAAGAATTACATTTAATATTGTAAAATAGAACTGCATTATTCTTTAGAGCCACTCAGTAAAACAGTGACTGCTCTTGTCCACGTTGTTTGATTTGTAATTTGAATTATATAAGTAGACAAAGTTTCACAGATATAATAATCAGTATTGTTAAGATGTTAAGTGTTCCCAGTTTCACCTAAAAATTTCGTGTAAAAGATATTTTCATTTTGTTGAAATTGACAAAAGAAATCTGGTTCTCACATTTGTGTTGAATTTTTAAATATAGACTACCCCAAACAACTTTGAAAAAAGCAAATTTTATGACTTATATTACCTCATTTCAAGGTTAATTAAAATGCTACATTAAATAAGATTATATGGTATTAAATCTCAGTTATTAAAAAAGATGGCAAAAGCAGAAATAAACACAGATATGGTTAGCTAATTTAAAGTAAAGATTCAAAGGCAATTCAATAGAGAATGGAACATCTTTTCAAAAATGGTGCAGGAACAATGAGATATGTATAGGTAACTATATGAACTTTAATCTATACTTCAAACCATATACAAAAATTAATTAAAAATGGATCACAGATGCAAATATAAAACCTAAAACTGTAAACCTGTTGAAGAAAATATAGGAGAAAATCTTTGTAAACTTGAGTTAGATAAAGATTTCTTACGTATAATATGAAAAGCTCAATCCATAAAGGAACAAATTGATAAATTAGACTTCTTTAAAATAAGAAATCCTGTTGAAAAGACACTGAATGACAAACTGGCCATAAACTAGAAGAAAATATTTGTAAATAATATATTTGATAAAAATATTTGCATCCAGAACATATATCATTCAGATCTCAATAATAAGAAAATAAGAAAACAAACAAAAACTATTAAAAGTAGACAAAGAATTAAATACTTTATAAAAGAAGATACATGGATAGAAAATAAGCACATAAAAAGATAGTTGACATCATTTTCTGTTAGGGAAATGCTAATTAGAATCACAATTAGATTCCAATACATAGTTATTAAAATGTCTAAAACTAAAAGGACTGACTACATAACATCAAGAGTTGGCAGGGATATAGAGCAACTAGAAGTCCAATATGCTGCTTTCTAAATGTTATCTATTTTCCTACCTTAAGACCCAGCCATTCCACACCTACATATTTTATTAAATAAATGAAAGCAATTTTAATTTGTATACAAAGATTTGTATACAAATGTTCATAGCACCTCTATTTTAAAAAGCCAAAAACTAGATATCCAAATGTTTATTAACAGGTGGATGAGAAAATTAATGATAATATTCATACAATAAACTACTACTCAGCAATATAAAAATGAACTATTGATACTTGTAATGATGTAAATGAACCTACAAATATTATGCTGAGTGAATGAAACCAGATAAAATGCATTCTGAATGACTCCGTACATATAAAATGTTTCATATGCAAAGGTTCTATAGTGACGGAAAGCTTATCAGTGGCTGTCTAGAGATCCCAAAGGGACATGAGAAGTTTTTTAGTTTGTTACCCATAATCAAGTTCATTATTTGTATTGTGGTTGTAATTTCAGTGGCGTAAACATATGTCAAAACACTAACTTTTTCATCCAAATGTGCATTCTGTTGCATGTCAATCATACATAAACAAAACTGTTTAAAACAAAGAAATGAAACATTGTATTCACCAGGTGCAAATCTTCTCCTAATTCTCAACGTAAAACTACATATATTTAAGACTTTTTTGTTCAATCTTAATACTTTGGATTAAGCCACAAACACAATCTTGATTCAGCAATTAGAATGGGTCCAGGTTAAAAAAAAATGTTCATGGGACCTCTAAATCACTGGTTTTCCAGAGATAATGAGGTCCTCACACTCTACTCTGGCTCTTATATCACACGCCTCCCAAATAAGGACTTGCTTTGGCACACTGGTAAGTGTGCCTAAGAATGAGCGTGCAAATGTCCTACATTCTTTGCTGTTGCCCATCCTAAGTCCTTTCTTATAGCCATTAAACCTAATCCTGTATAGTGAGTTTGATGGTTTAATGTAACCCAAAAACACTGCTTTTGTTTTTTAGCAGAGTGGGCATTGCATTTGCTTATTTGGGTATTCCTTTTTGTTTTGAGATATTATTGACATATAACATTGTGTTAGTTTTAGGTATATAGCATACTATTTTTATATACAAATGCATATATTATGAAATGATTACCATAATGGTTTAGTTAAGATTCATCAACACACACAGTTATAATTTTTTTCTTATGAGAGCTTGTAAGATCTACTACATTCTTACAGCTTTCAAATATATAATATAGTATTGTTAACTATAGTCACCACACTATACATTATATCCCAAGGACTTATTTATCTTACAACTGAAAGTTTGTTTCTTTTGATCACCTCCATCCATTTGCCCACCCTCCAATCCTCACCTCTGTCAACTACCAATCCGTTCTCTGTATCTACTAAATTCATGCTTTATTTCCATGTGTATAAGTGAGATCATACAGTATTTGTCTTTCTCTGTCTGACTTACTTAACTTAGCATAATGCCCTCAAGGGCCATCTATGTTGTTGCAATTTTTTTTTTTTTTGCTATTGAATTGTATGAGTTCTTTATATATGTTGGATATTAACTCTTTATCATGTATATGATTTGCAAATACTTTTTTCCCATTCAACAGGTTGTTTTTTCATTT
Organism: Mormoops blainvillei; assembly: GCA_004026545.1. Lineage (NCBI taxonomy): Eukaryota > Metazoa > Chordata > Mammalia > Chiroptera > Mormoopidae > Mormoops > Mormoops blainvillei. The sequence goes on from PVJD01005099.1 coordinate 97,892, forward strand.
TGCTGAGAGTGTCCTTGTTGTGGAGAATGTTTTCTTTTGATACAGTATCACTGGTTTGTTTTTGCTTTTGTTGCCTTTGTTTTTGTGTCAAATCCAAAAAATCACTGCCCAAGACCAATGTGAAGGAGGAGCATACCCCTATGTATATTCCTCTATGAGTTTTATAGCTTCATGTCTTATTTAAGTCTTTGTTTCATTTTGAGTTGATTTTTGTGTATGATATAATATAGTGGTCCATTTTTATTGTTTTGTATCAGCTGTCAAGTATTCCCAGCACCAATATCCTTTCCCACTGTATATCCTTGACTCCTTTGTCATAAATTAAAAGACTGTATATGAATGGATTTCTGTTCTCTCTATTCTGTTTCATTGATCTAGATGTCTGTTTTTATGACAATACTATGCTGTTTTGTTTACTGTAGCTTTGTAATATAATTTAAAATCAGGGAGTTTTGTTTGTCTTGTTTGCTTGGCTATTCAGGGTCTTTTCTTGATTCATACAATTTTTAAGATTGTTCTATTTCTGTGAAAAATTCCTTTTAAGTTTTGATAAAGATTGCAAGAATCTGTAGTTTGCTTTAGGTAATATGGATATTTTAACATTAATTCTTCTAATCTCTGAACACAGAATATCTTTCCGTTTATTTGTGTCTTTTTCAATTTCTTTCATCAGTGTCTTATACTTTTTAGTGTACAGGTCATTAACCTTCTTGGTTAAATTTATTCTTAGGTATTTATTCTTTTTTATGCAATTGTAAATAAATTTAAAAATTTTAATAATTTCTTTCAGTTCATTATTAATGTCTAGAAATGTGATTTTTTTTCTTGGTAAATTTATTTATCCTGCAAATTTACCGAGGGGGCATTACCTTTGCTGATCCAGATATTCCTTAAATAATAATTTCCACCATTATGTATTGAGTTTTTATTGCAGTTAAATATTCCCTTATGATTATCAGCTTATATGTCAACATGACTAAAGTATAATCCCCAATTTCTTTAAGAATATGGCATAGTTATGACTAAAGTCTGCAGTCAGTGATTTTAAATAATGATTATTCTAGATAATTTGGGTGGGCTTGAATCAAATCAGCTGAAAGATCTTAAGAACAGAGCTGAGGATTCCCTGAAAACGAAAAAAAACAATCTGTCTGTGAATAGAAGATTCAGCTAATAGTCAAGAGTACCAGCCTGTCCTTTCTGGTGGACTTTGGACTTGTCTTACTAGCTTCCTACAGAGTTTGGAATTGTCTTACCAGCCTCCACAATGATGTAAGCCTAGCTCCTGAAATATATCTATGTAAAAATGACAGATAGGTGATGATAGATGAAAGATAGATAGATGATAGATAGATAGATAGACAGACAGACAGACAGATAGATAGATAGATAGATAGATAGATGATAGATAGAAAGATATAGAATGTAGATATAGAATAGGTATAGGTTTAAGTATAGGTACATAGATATAGGTATAGATAGAGATATAAGTATAGACATTTATAGATAAAGATACAGAGATAGACCTACAAATACATGTAGACAGAGGCACAGACATACTTATATAGATATTTACATTCCCTACATGTTCTACTTCTCTGGCTGAACCTGACCTGATACATTCCTCCATTTTCTAAATATGAAAAATTTTGCTTACTAGTAATACTTAGTTTAAGTAATATGCACTTCTGTACAAAATAGTAGACCATAATTATGGTGTGTTCTGCATTTTAAAAATTATTATTAAAGTTTACTATTTTGACTTTTTAGGATGAAATTTGATTAGCTTTCCACATATCTATTTCTTATTACATCCAAATTTTCAACCAACCTAACAAGCTCTTGAGCATATATTTTATAAATGTTAAGTTTATAATATACAATTTTCTTTTTGAATTTTGATATAAACCATCCTCTCACAGCTTTCATTTAACTTCCCTAATCTGGACTGGTCACTCCCTAAGACTGATAAATGGTAATCATTCTGGGACTTCTCAGCACTTCTTTATGTTAAATACTATGTTCCCTGGATTCTATATTCTCCTTTGTCTTCATTCAGACTTTCATCTTGTTGAAGTACATGCTCTCACAACATTCCAAGAAATAGTATGTGGTAGGTGCAGTTTTACTCCTTGCACGTCTGGAAATTCCTTTATTCTAAACTCATATTTGATAGTTTAGATGAGAAAAAATAATTGATTGAAAATTAATTTTCCCAGTAATTTTAAAGCATTTCTCCACAACTCGTTTTGCATCCTCAATTGATGTTTAGGTGTCTGATGCTATTTTTAGTGCAGTTTCCTTCATGTAATCTGTTTATCTTTAAAAAGCATTCTCTAAACATATTTAAGCCTTCTCTTCATTGTTATTCTGACATTTCACAATGGTGTGCTTTGTCATAAATTTTATTTTGTCAATGTTCAGTGGAATAAATATTTAAATGTAAAAAGCAAAACTGAATATTTTAAAATTTTGTATAGATGAATGTTTGTCCCCCCTTTGGGCAACAAAGATTACTTAAATTCAACATAAGCAAAAATCATAAGGAAAATACTGAAATATTTGTTTCTTTCTTAATAAGAGATTTTGGTCATAATATATAAATGAAGAACTATCAATCTGGGAAAAGACACTTGCTATAAATAAAATGGACAAACAATCGGTATCTAAATATATATTTACTCCTATAAATCAATAAGAAAAAATGTAAATAACAAAAGAAAACTGAGCAAACATATGAAGATGAAATCATTAATCATGTAATAAATTTAAATTATCAGCCTAACAATTGAGAAGACATAATGAATTAGTTATCTGGTTCTGTGAGCGATTCATTGCAGGAATATTTTTACTCTAGGGGGATTTCATTTCAGTTTTTCTGAGGAATATATACTTTAATCTTTTGCATTACATAGGAAGGGGATGGGGAAGAGGAAATTTTCTTGCAGTTGATATGGGAAAGGGGTACAAAACCCCATGTGCTGTGTTCTAAGATTAATGTTGACTTATTTTTTTCTTGCTTAGTCTTTTGAGATATTTCTATAATATTTTTATGAATAAGAGAACCAGGTCTTATATTTAACCTAAAATTTTCTTAATAAATAATTCATCCATTTAAAAATTTTTATTGATTTATTTATTTTAGAGAGAGTGAGGAAGGGAGATAGAGAGAGTGAAATCAATTAGTTGTTCTACTTATTTATGCACTTATTGGTTGATTCTTGTATGTGCCCTGACCAGGAATCAAACCTATGACCTTGGTGCATCAGGACAATGCTCTAACCAACTGAGCTACACAGCCAGGACTTAATTCACCCATTTTTAATATTTTTTAAATTTCAGTTTCATTGGATCATTTGATTTCTTATTTTATCATGCTCTTTGGTGAATATTAACACATTTTATTTTTATAAATTATTTGTGCCTACTAGTCTGGCAATAGCCCATTCCATAATTTTAGGTATAGAGTATTGTCTTATTTGTATTTTCTATTCTATATATATGCAGATTTTATTTCTACTTTGACAGACAAATTTTGGGAGTTTTTAACCATATAATTTGGACAAATGAAATTCTTTCTTAAATAATTTTGAAATTACATATTTTATGTTATTCTACTGTGGTGAACCTAAAATATGGGTAGCTAAAATTGCCCTGTCTAGTGTGGTCCAGTAAAATGAAAATGCAGGTTCGATTCCCAGTCAGGGCACATGCTAGTTGTAGGTTTGGTCCTGGGACAAGGGACATACAGGAGGCAACCAACCGATGTTTCTCTCCCTCTCTCTCTCTCTCCCTTCTACTCCCTTTAAAGTCAATAAGAATGTCCTTGGGTGAGAATAGAAAAAAAGAGATAGCTGAAATTAATGTTCTTTATCAAAATATCAGTGCTATAAAATCATATAATGATTATCATGCTATATCATTCTTTAATAAAATATATTTTGCAGGCCTAGTTATCATTTTACCTATCAATTTTCCATGTTTTCTGAACAACTAAATGTTTCAATCAACATTGTTAATCTTTATGACATACATTTTTCTTATTTAAATAAGCTCGATATTTGTTCTATTTTTATAACCATATTAACACAAATTTTTAAGTAGTGTTTCTGATTTTGCTTGTCATCACCCTTTCTTTTAGACCATATCTTACTCAAAATCTCATTTATTTTTCCAACATAAGAATCACTTGAAGATATATGAAGTGCTTGCATGTCAGAGTTTCTGTACTTTACTCTGTACAAAAATTATTCATTGGCCTTACATCTTTTATCTACTCATGAACTTGTTTCCATAAAATACTTGTAAATATTTTTCAATATTTTATAACTTGATGTTGAAAATTTTGAATATTAACTTAATTTTTCTCACTTCTATCATTAACTTGATCTTTTTACTTTTATTTTTGATTATGTGATTGTAATATTTTTTCTGCTTCATTTTCTGTAAACATGAGAAATTTGACTATGACATCTAGTTGTGGGATTTTCCTAATCAACCTGTTTAGAATAATTTGTTTTTGTTTGTTTTTACTCTGCATAGAGCCATGGACTGCCCAGTTATCTTAATTTTTACCACCCTGAATTTGGGGTTATTTTTTGCATTTCTGGTAAAGTATCCCTCTGCTTATTTTATATATGCTGGCTCATGTACTGCTTAGATCTCCAATTTGCTCCACCTTCATTTTATCTTAATAACTATATTCATTTTTGAATATAGTTATATTCATGAATATATACATTTTTGAACAATGTACCCTTATCTAATTTCCAGCCCAGATATAAGTATTTCTTACTTTATGCACAGAAATGTAGACCTGTAGACTACTGCTTAAACTAAATAAATAACTTTTTCACAACTCATAAACATTTTATTACATGGGCTATGTAACAACAAAAATTCTGAGTCACTGTCTTGGGGGAATAATTAGCAATAACTTTCAGAGACTCTGTGGAAAACAAAAAAAAAAATGAACTTTATAAAAGTTCTCTGGAAATAGAATATATATGAAGCAATCAACCTGGTAATTAAAAGAGCCATTAGATTTTTGTCATCAAATAGAACAAAATGGGACAAAAACTAGAGATGCAATTGACTGTGTGGCCAACAGCACAGCACTGACTCTAAAAATGCTTCATTTTATTTAAACTGAATGTTCTTCAGAATGGGCACTTTGACAAATCTAAACACATTAAGGGGCCATCATTCTTTGTCCAGAGACAAGACATCAGTCCATCTTTGTTTTATACTTCTGGGAATTCCCTAAAAACACTTAAATCTCCTGTAATGCACACCAGTGCCTGTTCTTGTAGCCTAATTTCTTCAGGACCTCAATTTTATTCAATACTTGTTTCTGTCTAAATCTGATTATAAAAATTATCAGAGTACTCCTCTCCTCCTCCCACCCTCCAAAACCAGATCTCCTGCAGCAACTACTTGGAGGATATGGCTTAGTTTAATATAAACTATTTTACCCTAAGGACACTTAGAAACCCAGGGAAGATATTTGGAAGCTGGAATGTTCCAATTTCTTTAAAGATCTGGAGAAGCATAAATTTCCATGATGATTGCTTAGACATGTTTCCACAGAAAATGTACAATTTATCATTGGAAATAGAAATCCAGATCACAGTGACTAAAAAGTGAGTGAGATTTACTGAGTTCAATGCACTGCATGTCCCAAATAGAAACATTCCCATATTTAAAATGAACATCATGTCTATTTCATATGGGGTTTATGTAGATTAAAATTATTCAATGAATTTCAATATATGTCATGCCTAACTTTAGGCACTATGCCAGGTGTTAGGAATTCAAATAATATGTAATTCCTGTTTTAATTGACTTGCCATCTGTTATTATATATAATTATTATACACTACATTAATGCTAAGAATTATAATATAGTGATATATAATATGAGGACATATAAAAGGGACACAAGTGTTAGGTGAAAGCTGGTAGAGTAAGGTTTTATAGTATAGATAAAATTTAAACTGGAATTATGAGCAAATAAGATATTCTATGCCACCGGAGCAACATTTTGGAGAAGAGCCAGAAATGTGAGGGTTTCTTATAGACAAAAAATAAATATTGAATTGAAAGTACAAGAGGGCAGTAGATGGCAGGTTAGAAGTTTTCATCTATTATGCACAAAAAATTCAGTTTCAATAACCATGCGTGAACTAGAATAGGCTTGAAAAAATTCAAGAGCCCAAAGGATAAGTGTCAGAACACCACTGGAGCAAAAATCCAAGAATAGATGCATTGAAGAAAGCAAGAATAGTTTTATTTTACCTGCACTGCACCATCCCTAATGTGGCACAGCTTAGTGTCAAGAGAGTCTCCTTGGTCCAAGACTTTACTCATGGGTAAAATGAAAGCACAGGAAATGAGTACCTAACATTATCCACTTACTGTACAGAATGCAGTCTTGGAGGCCTACTTCTTTCTTGCTTCACACAAAATACCAAGGAGATCATCAAGCTAAGCGGTTGGGAGAGACTGGAACCAGGGAAAAGACCTGGGGACTTATAGCAACAACCAGAACTCCAAACTTAACAGTAGGTCACTAATCCCAGTAAGAGTTTCATGGACTCCATCCATCAAGACTCCCATCCTTAAGCCACATGGGATGAAAGACCTAATAAATTGCACATGGGTGCTTCCAAACTTTTCACATGCCTCCCGTTTGCCCTCTCTTACAACCTTCTCCTGAATGTGCCCCTGTGGAGTGGTATTACACTAAATCAATAATAGGAGGAAAACTGGAAAATGTACAATTTGTGGAAAGTAAGCAGCAAACTGTTGATCAACCAATGTGTCAAAGAGAAAATAAAAATCAGAAAATATCTTGAGACAAGCAAAATGAAAACACAGCATATAAAAACTTATAGAAAGCATAAAAAAGCAACTTTAGAGTAATAAATATCTACTTAAGGAAAAAAATCTCAGTTAAACAACCTAATGTTATATCTCAATGAATGAAAAAGAAAGAACAAACTAAGCCCAAAATTAGCAGAAGGAAGAAAATAACTAACTTTAATATAAAAATAAATAAAATAGAGACCATAAAACAGTAGAAAGTTTTTAAAAACTAAGAATTAGTTTTTTGAAAAGATAAAATTGACAAGTCTTTAGCTAGATTATCCAGAAAAAAAGAGAGAGGATGCAAAATCAGAAATGAAAAAAAAAGACATTATAAGTGATGCCATGAAAACACAAGAGATCGTAAGAGGCTACTATGAGCAAATATACACCAAAATTTTAAATAACCTATAATAAATGGTAAATTCCTATAACCATACAACCTTCCAAAAGTGAGTTGTGAAGGAATATAAAATCTAAACAGACCAACAGTCAGTAAGAAGATTCAGTCACCACTCAAAAATCTCCCAACAAAGAAAGCCCAAAACCAGATGGTGACAGAAGTGAATTCTACCAAACTTAAAAAAAAAAAAAATTAACTCCAGTTTTTTCAAGCACTTCCAAAAACTTGAAGAGAAAGAAACACTTCCAAACCCACATTTCAAGGAGAGCATTAACTTGATACCAAAGTCTGATAGGAACACTACAAGAAAATAACATTATAGGTCAGTATCCTTGATGAATACAGATTTAAAAACTCCCAATAAAATACTAGCAAACCATTTACAACAGCACATTGAAAGAATCATACATTATGGTCAAGGGGGACTTCCCTAAGATACAATGATATTTCAGCATATGCAAATCAATAAATGTAATATACCACATTAACACAATGCAGAATAAAAATAGTATAATTATTCCAATAGATGCAGAAAAATCACTTGAAAATCAATATCTGTTTATGAAAAATACTCTCAACAAATTAGGGACAAAAGAAATGTAACTCATAATAATTAAGGCCATATATGACAAGTCCACAGCTAACATCATATTCAATGGAGAAAAGCTGAATGGTTTTCCTTTAAAATCGTAAAGACAAAAATGTCCACTCTCACCACTTCTGTTCAATACAATATTAGAAATTCTAGTCAGAGCAATTAGACAAGAAAAAGAAGACAGCCAATCAGAAAGAAAAAATTAAATTTGTCTTTGCATATGACAATGTTATAGAGAGAAAATTCTAAAGAGTTTACTGAAAAAAATTGTTAGAACTAATAACCAGCAAATTTGGAAAATGCAAAATCAACATACAACAATCACTTGCATTTCTATACACAGAAATGAAATATCTGAGAAAGAAATTAAGAAAACTAACCCACTTACAATAACATCTGAATTTTAAAAATTACTTAGAAATAGATTTAACGAAGGTAGTGAATTTGTATCCTGAAATTCCTAAAATATTTCTTAAAAATTGAAAAAGACACAAATAAATGAAAAATTATTCCATGTTCATAGATTTGAGGAATTAGTTTTGTTATCCAAGGCAATCTATACATCCAGTGCAATCCCAATCAAAACCCCTATGGCATTTCACATAGAAAATAGAAAAAATAATAATAAAAACCAAAACATTTATGGAACCACAAAAGACCCCACATAGCTAAAGCAATTTTTACTAAAAATAACATAAGTTGAGACATATCACATTTTAATTTCAATTTATATTACAAAGCTATAGTGCTCAAGACAGTATGGTACTAGCATAAAAATAGGTACATGGACCAGTGTAACAGAATAGAGAGCCCAGAAAAAAAAATCACACACACACACACACATATCTCCATCTGTATATATATACACACACACACACAAAACTCATCCATCCATACATACAAACACACACATATATACATACATACATATACACAATACATACATACACACACACATATACATATCTCCATCTGTATATATATACACACACACACACACAACTCATCCATCCATATATGTGTGTATGTATACATTACATGTGTGTGTGTGTATATCTTCAGAACATATCCAGCCATATAATATGATAAATAGAGATGTTTATTGAAGAAGATACAAGAAACATTGCACAGACAACAATGACGCTTCAGTCTCCTTCAAAATAGCACCTTGGGATCTCAGACCCTTCTTGCAATTGCCATCCGCTGTCCTGTCACATTTTCCTGAATCTCATTGAGGATCTGAAATCTCTTCATTTTCAAGGGTGATTTTAGTTTTGGGAAAAGCCAGAAGTCACAGGGCACCAAATCTGGGCAGTAGGAGGGCTAAATGATCAACTGGGTAAGTTGATGTTTCACCAAAAAACTGCGCGAGATGTGATGCATGAGTTGGTGTGTTGTCATGATAAAACTGCCAATCACCAGTTGTCCATATCTGTGGCCTTCTGAATCATCCAAATAGTTTCTATGGAGGAATGTGCAAACTTAATGTAAAATTTGATGTAGATTCATTGCTCTAATCGCTCAGTCGTTTAAAATGCAATAGCCACCCAGTACACATGCTCACTCAATGGCATGTACCACCCCACTGACTAGTACAGTGAAGTCATCATTGTTCATGCATGTGCATTCCAGCCCACTCTCCTTGGTTGACAGGTTACATCAACGTCACGTAAACTGTTCTCATTATATTAACAATGGTTAGACTTTTTCTGGACAGACCTCAAATATATATTCATCTCATATATATATTCATTTAATCTTTAACGAACTCACCAAGAAAACACAATGGGGAATGGACAGTCTGTTTAATAAATAATTCTAGAAAAACTAAATATCCACATGAAAAAGAACGAAATTGAACCCTTATCTTACACCATACACAAAAATCTTACTTTACACCATACATAAACATCAACTCAAAATGGATTAAATACTTAAACTTAAGACATGAAACTGTAAACATCCAAGAAGAATATGGGAGAAATCTCCTTGACATCAGTCTTAATGATTTCTTGGATATGACACCAAATGCACAGACAATAACAGCAAAAATGAATAAGTAGGACTGCAATGAATTAAAAACTTATGCCAAACAATCAGTCAACAAAATTAAAAGGTAACCTATTGAATGGAAGAAAATATTTTACATACATATATGTAATATTCAAAACACAAGAAAGTTTTACAACCTAATATAATAAATTATAATAAACAATCTAATTTAAAAATGGGTAATATACCTGAACAGACATTTTTTCAAAAAGACATACAAATGATCAACATGTATATAAAAAGATACTTAACATCGGTAATCATCAGGAAGATGCAAATGAAAACCACCAGAAGATATGATCTTACATCTGTTAGGAAGGTGATTATTTTAAAAAAGTAAAAAGATAACAAGTGTTGGTGTGGATATGGGGCAGAGGATACCCTTTTACAATACCTGTGGGAATGTGAACTGGTACATTTTCAAATTTGGTAGGTTCTCAAATAATTAAGAAACAATTTGGTGGTTACTCAAGTAAAATAGAGCTATCATATGATCCAGCAATCCCACTTCCGGGTATACAACCAAAGGAAATGAAATCAGTATCTTGAAGAGATAGCTCCATATTTACTGCAGTATTATTTACAATAGCCAAGATTTAGAAACAACATAAGTATCTTTTAACAGATCAATGACTAAAGAAAATGTGATAGTGATATATATTTTTATTAATCCATACAAAGAAGAAAATCCTGCCATCTACTACAATGTGGATATACCTACAGGATATTATGCTAGTGAAATTAGCCAGATAAAGGAAGAGAAAGAAATATAGCATGATCTAATCTACATGAGGAATAAAAAAAGATGCAAACACATAGAAACAGAAAGTAAGATCATCGTTACTAGGGAATTGAGGTGAAAGAACTGGAAAGGCTTTGACCAAAATGCACAAACTTTCAATTATGAGATTAATAGGTTATGGAGACAGAATGTATAACATGGTGACTATAGTTAATAATATGTTCTATACTTGAAATTTACTAAGAGGGTTGATCTCACTTTTTTTTTCACCATAATAAAAGGTAACTGTGTGAGACAATGTGTTAATTAGCTTGATTATGGTAATCATTTCACAATGTACACATATGTCAAAACATTAGTTTGTACACCTTAAATATATACCATTTTTATTTGCCAATCATACCTGAATAAAGCTGAAAAATAAAGTAAAATCTACTTAATAGGAAAAACAAAGGATAAAGAAAGTATAAGAAGGAAAAACCATGATATGATTAGCGATGAGGACCAAAGCATAAGAGAAGGGGTATGGCATCTGTAGGACTTTGGGCTGTATTATTCAGGTCAGAACTGCACACTGAAATGTCCTCAGAGACCAAAGAAGAAAACTGATTTTGTGAAGTTAGCAGTGGTAATCAGTATTGAGTAGCAGAAACTGTGAAGGACAGGAGACTAAGATCCTGCCTTGCCAAAAATTCTCCAAGTTCAAATGAATTCCAAATACAGTACTAGCCAACATAATTCTTCTTAGGCTAGATTTACTCAAAGGCCAACAGACTATATTCCCTGCATGGGACTCTGGGTAGCCATCGAAGAATACTAATGATGTCATCATGCTAGCATGGTGATCTGAAGAGCTACGTGTTTCCACATTCACTGCTTTGTCATTTTAATAAGATGTGCGAGGAAGACGAGGGAATGACATAATGCATTTTGAATGCCTTGCATTGCAAAAGGCACAGGGTTATACTTAACAAATAATAATACCCTTCCTTTTTCTCACCCTTTCTGCCTATTTGTAACTTTATAGAAAGGAGAAATAAGCAAAAGGAGAGATCCGTATTGATAGTAAGAATAGTAGCAGACTTCTATCATTGCAGTAACAACTTACCACAAACTTTATAGTTTAAAACAACAAAAATTTATTTTCTCAGAGTCCTGGAGGACAAAAATGTGAAATTACTTTCACTGAGAAGAAGAAATCAAGATATTGGCGGAGGTGTGTACCTGCAGGATGCTTTAAAGGAGAGCCTGTTCCTTGCATCTTCCAGCTTCTGGTGGCTGTCAGAGTTCTCTAGTTTGTAATCTGATCAGTTTCTTTCTCATCTTTTTCTTGTTAATCTCTCTCTGAATCCCTCTTCTAAGGATATATGTGATTGAATTTAGGACCTGCACAGATAATCCAGGATAACTTCCCCTCTGCAAGAACCTTTATATAATCACATATTATTTAATATATAGTATAGGTTTCAGGGGTTAGAACATTGATATGTTCTCAGAAGTTAGTATGAAACCCACAAAAAAGCTAGAAATACCAGATTGGAAATAAATGTAAACATTTAATATATAGCTCAATCATCAAATCTTTTCCTTACCCTATCCTTCTGCTCTCTGTACTACTATAATATCGCACAATTCCAATAGAAAAACAACTACTGGACTTTGAAAACAACCTTTTGTTCACCCTGACTGGTGTGGCTCAGTGGGATGGGCATTATCCCGCAAACCAAAGGTCATTGGTTCAATTCCTGGTCAGGCCACATGCTCAGTGTGCAGTCCAGGTCCTTGGTTGGAAGCATGCAAGAGACAACTGATTGACATTTCTCTCACACATTGATGTTCCTCTCCTCCCTTCCCCTTCCTCTAAATATGAATAAATAAAATTTAATGAAAACACAACCTTTTCTTTTACTTCTTAGCTTTATTATAAGATGTGATATCATTAAAGTTAGAAGTTTGTAGTAACTGAACTATATTTCTCAGGTGTCAGCCTAAATACTTCTTTATGATGGAATAAATACAGCAGTTGCCTATAAACACTCCCACATAATAAAATGTTCAAGGTTATTTGCAACAATGGTAATTTGCATCACCTTGGCAATGATGTTTCTGGGGCCTGGCTGACAACTGCAACACGTGGAGCTTTAACTGAATGGGCCATCTGCTTGTTTTTCCCTCACACAATGGTGGCAAGGGCCCCACTCTGCGTGACAACTTATCAGAGATTCCTTAGGTCCACCTGGTCACCCGGAGTGCTGAGAACCCAGACTGTTTTGTATTCATACCTGGAATTCTTTCCTCTATTCACCACATTTTGAGAAACACTGTGGTTGGCAGTTTTACTAAACAATGGGGAAAAACAGCAACGGCTAAAGAATTGCAGAACCCATGTGATTTACATAGGGATTCATAGAAAGTTGTAAGATGAAATAATAAGAAAAAAAAGAAAGTGTTCTGAAGGAACCTTTTCACTAACAGTTTATAGAAAGTTTAGTATTGCAGCTGTCCGGGAAACCTAATTATTCCAGCCTCTGTAGATTTACAAAACCTACATACGAGTTATAATAAAAAATGCAAGTGGAAAGACAGTACAAGACAAGCATTCTTTTTATTTCAGATATATAATAGAAGCCTTGCATTGGAAAGAATTATACAAATTTAATAAAGAATGGAAAACAGAAAACTCCAGTTTTAGTATCACATAAAACATCTTAATAAAATAGGAATTCACATAATTAAATACATTATTACTATCATAATAATGAAAGATGTAGAGTAAAAATATGAAAGCAAGAGAAATTTAAATTGGTACACCATGAAGATTTACAAATCATCAGCTACAATAAATGCATATTAAAAGTCGATATGTACTTTATTACAACAGATGTAATACAGGACCACTTTATAAATTAGTCTAAAATAATTTTTGGATGCAAAAGTATAGCCATGTCAAAATATGAAAGTAAATAGATATATGCAATTATATGAAAAATGTCTTTATTAAGTAGGATATTTTTACTTTATACAATTTAAATGTGTTCTTTTCACTGTCCTTATGTTTAGTGATTTCACGATAAGAAAGATTTCTGAAATGATTTAACAGGTAGTGATAAAGTGAAGTAACTAGTATTTATCTTGATTCTGTTTCTGTCCTGGACACAATTAAGATTTCTTTATATCATCAGAAATAAAAAGAAACTGCCATTGTTTTTCATCATTTCCTATAGACAATAATTTTCTCTAATAAGTAATTATTTCCCATGGGTATTTTACAGAGTAAACAGAGGTAAGATAAAAAGCTGAGAGAGGACTCCCATTATTGGAGTGTCTGTGTGTCTGGCTGACAGTATGAGGTCTAGCAGACTTAATAACTTGTAGTTTGGGGACCCAGCAACCTAGAGGTATTTGGTCTCAGGGTTTATCTGAAGGGGAAGAAATCCTGATTTTATCTTCACGGCATCTGAAGCCAAAATTGAATTGTGGGAGCTATAACCAAATCTCCAGTGAATTCAGCTTCTGATAAGATCAATTCCAGCCATTTGGCTGAGTGGGGTTTGGGATGTAAGTTGAAAAACTGAGATCTTAGAATTTCAGAATTAGAATGCCAAAGCTCTGCTAGGAGAAAGGTTGACCCTTTCACTGAATAGAGTAAATTCCTTGAAAAACACAATTTACCAGTCTGACACCATGAAAAATAGAAAACCTAAATAGCCTTATATCTGTTAAAGAAATTAAATTCATAGCAATATTAATTTTATGAAATTTGGTACAAAGATACTACAAGCCTGGATTGATTAATTGATGAATTCTATTAAACTTTTATGTGTAAATTATACCAACCTTACGCACCCTCTTTCAAAAAGTAGAAGAAACTCATTCTAACTCCTTTTATGAGACCAGCACAACCATGATACCAAAATTAGACAGTCACCACAAAAAAAGGAATTACATATAAGTGAAATTATATGGTATTTGTCTTTCTCTGTCTGACTTATTTCATTTAGCATAATACCCTCTAGGTCTCTATCCATGCTGTCTCAAATGGCAAGATTTCATTCTTTTGTATGACTTAGTAATATTCCATTGTTTGTGTTTGTATAACATATTCTTTATCCATTCATCTATTCTTCTATATCTGGTTATTGTAAATAATGCTACAAACAATGTGGAGTTGCATCTATCTTTCTGAATTAGCGTTTTTTGTTTTCTTCAGTAGGATACCTAGAAGTGAAATATGTAATTATATTTTTAATTTTTTGAGGAAGCTTCATGCTGTTTTCCATAGTGGCTGTACTAACTTATAGTGCCGCCAACACTGTACTTATATATGGAATCTAAAAAACAAACAAACAAAACAAAACATAAACAAATTCATGATATGGAGAACAAACTGATGGTTGCCAGAGGAGAAGAGAATGGGGGGCAGGGAGAGTGAAAAAGGTGAAGAATAAGAGAAACAAATTTCCAGTTATAAATAAGTCTTGGAAATGTAATGTACAGAAAAGGTAATGTAGTCAATAATATTGTAATAATCTCATATGATGTCAGGTGGTTACTAGACTTATTGTGGTGATCACTTAGGTATATAAATGTTGAATAACTATGTGTGCATCTGCAACTTATGTAATAGTATATATTGACTATATTTTAATAAAAAATAATCTTCAAAACTTTATTTAATGCTACAGCTATCTTGAAATAATAATTTTGAACATGTGGCATATTTTTACTTTGTACCAGGCCTCATGTAATTGTAAAAAACTAAATACTTTCTTTTTAACATCAGGTAAAGAGCTAGAATGTCTACACTCCCCACTTTTATTTTAATATTGTATTGAAGACCCTAGCTGATGCAATAATTTAAGGAAGAAAGGAAAAGAATAAATCATAAAAGGAGAGAGAAAAAAACATTAAGACTGTCTCTACATGAAGGTGGAAATTATTTTAGTAGAAAAAACAAAAAAATTATTTTAAAATTAGTAGAATTATTAAGTGGATTTATGAATTTGCAAATAAAAGGTCAATATTAAAATTCAGTTAGACTTCTATATGCTAGTGATAATATAAAAAGGAAAATTTTAAAATTATTATTTAAATTCATATTGAACACATACTTAGTAATTAAGTTAACAAAAGATGTATAAAATCTGAACACAGAAAAATACAAAACATTACAGAAGGTTAGTAAGGGAATTCTAAATAAAGAAATATATTGCGTTTATGAATTGGAATACTCATTCTTGTTATAAAAACAATTCCCCTCAAATTTATTAATAGGTTAAACACTATTCCAAGCAAAACCCCAAAAGATTTTGCTGTTGTTTTTTTTAGACATTGACTATGAATCTAAAATTTATAGAGAAAAATTTATATAAAAAAGCCAAAGACTTTTTAAAACAACAAAATTAAAGGACTTGAACTACTTCATTCCTACCAGTGGAATCACTGGGTCAAATGACAGTTCCACTTTTAATTTTTTGAGGAAATTCCACGTAGTCTTCCACAGTGGCTGCACCAATCTGCCTTCCCACCAACAGTGCACTAGGGTTCCCTTTTCTCCACATCCTCACCAACACTTGTTGTTTGTTGATTTATTAATAATAGCCATTTTGGCAGGTGTTAGGTGATATCTTATTGTGGTTTTAATTTGCATCTTTCTGATAGCTAGTAATGTTGAACATTTATTTCATAGATCTAGAACAAATATTTCAAAAATTTATATGGAGTGAAAAAAGACCCTGAAGAAGATCAAAGTTGGAAGCATCACAAAAGCTGATATCAAACTATACTACAAAGCCACTGTAATCAAAACAGTCTGGCACTGGCATAAGAACAGACACATAGATCAATGGAACAGAGTAGAGAGCCCAGAAATAAACCCATGTCTTTGTGGTCAATTAATATTTGACAAAGAAGGCATGAGTATACAATGGAGTAAAGACAGTCTCTTCAATAAACGGTGTTGGGAGGACTGGACTAGTATGTGAAAAAAAAAATGAAACTAGACCACCATTTTATACCATACACCAGAATAAGCTCAAAATGGATAAAAAACTTAAATATAAGTCATGATAACATTAAAACCCTAGAGGAAAACATAGGCAGTAAAATTTCAGATACCTCACATAATTATATTTTTGCCAATACTTCTCCTCGGACAAGGGAAATAAAGGAAAAAATAAACAAATGGGACTATATCAAATTAAAAAGCTTCTGTATGGCTAAAGACACCATCATAAAGTGAAAAGGGAACCAACTGTATGGGAGAACATATTTGCCAATAATATATCATACAAATATTTAATCTCCAAAATATGTAAAGAACTCATACAACTCAACACCAGGAAGACAAAGAATCCAATTAAAAAATAGGCAAAGGACCCAAATAGACACTTCTCCAGAGAGTACATACAGGTGACCCACAGGCATATGAAAAAAATGAAGACAATGTGGTATCAAGGTAAAGAGAAATAAATATATCATATGTATAGCAGAAAGAGAATCAACATTTCATTTAATGGGGAAAGAATAGTCTGTTCAACAAACAGTCATATAACAACTTTTCTGTTGGGGGTTGTAAGGATAATCCTTGACCCTACCTAACACCCTACAAAAATATTAGTGGAGGATAAATCATATACAGAAACACTAACACAATAAAGAGTCCAGAACAAAACATAGGAAAAACACCTATGAAACGATGAGGCTGATAAAGATTTTTTAGGACACAAAACTAAGCTTAAGAAAAAATGTGATAAATAAGATCTCATCAAAATTAAAAGTTTCTGTTCAAAAGACAGTATTAAGTAATTTTTTTAAAAAATAAGCCAAAGACTAGAGGAGATATTCACAATAAATATTTCTAACAAAAGACTAACACCCGGGATATATAAAGAACATCTACAACCCAATAACAGAAAGAATCAAATCATTTTTTAATTTAAAAAATTGACTGAAAACAAAAGAATGAAGGAAATGACCTTATAATCCTACAACTGTTAGAAATTATTTACATTTCTGTGTAGTCTTTTTCATATCTCATCTACATGCATATAAATTACTTTCTAATACTACTATAGATACATTTTTACTTTATGTGCTATTCACTTTCCATTAGTTGAGGAAAAAATAATTTTTTAGGTTTAACTCTGTTTACATGGTAACATTGTATTAGTATTTACACTGCTAATAATCATAGATACCATTTTTGGATGATCTCTTTATTTTTCTTACCATGTGTAAAATAATTTACACACATTATTTCATTTTACTTCTCAACTCATTCTTTAGGGAAAAAAGTTCCCTAAAACAAGCAATAGGCATATTGATTTTTGTTCTTTTTATTTTAAGAATTGAAGTACTTAAAATTATGCATTTGCCTCTGAAGAAGAAATATGTTCACTTTCTAATAAATTAGGATATATTATATTTTAATTATCCTTATCGTCTTATCTTCTCCATATTTATTGTTTTTTTTCCTGTCTTTTTTCCTAGGAACTATAGAAAACTGCCTTTAAGTGTATGAAATTCCAAGTAGAGGTGTATTGGCTAGAATTATTATCTGTAAACAACAGAATGTAGTTTATCTAGTTTTAAGGGAAAAAAGGACATATAAATAAATAAACCTTATAGAAATACTGGAATGGAAGAAGAAATGAACTCTAACCTAAACCTCTGAAGGAATGATTCTTAGAAGTTTATCGTAGAGCTGATCTGAGAGATTGCTTCCTCTCCTCTAATTAGAATGGTGTTGGTTTGGGATGAGGCTCCAGTGATACAGACTCTGTCTCATAGCTAAACTGCCACTGCTGCTGCTGATGGCAGCAAATAACCATAAAATTAATAATCTCCTCCTTTTCTGATTTTCCTCACATGACATTTTCCCACATCAGAGTAAATGAGCTCCATATGTACGTATATCTGATGGTCATTGCCTTAATCACAGGGATGCACTCTGATGGTGAATACAGTGAACGAAATGAAAATGCAAGGGTTTGTGTCTCTCTCATCCATTTATTCATTTCTCCTCCTATCCAGTTAATTATGTAAAATTCAGGATACAGTAAGGATAACCCTCAAAATGTGGTGGTAAAGTTCAAAACATTCTAAGCAATTGCAAATGACAAGTCACAATTTCAGTGGAGTTCATTCTCTGTATTTTAACTTTTTCCCTTTATTTTAATGCATTACTTTAGAGAATCTGTACTGTTCAGTTCCTTAATTTCACAAATTGTTGAGGTTTTCTTTATGACTTACACATGAATGTCTTTTTAAATACTTCATAAGGATTGAGAACATTGCGTATGACTTTTGTCAGGTACAAAGTTTGACAGGCATACTGACAGCCTATCAATCTTCTATATCTATCATTATTATTCATAAAGTCATATTCAAAATTTACTTTATCTCACTAATGACTTCCAGTAATGTCTCCTACTATGTTTTTTATTGTTCATCAGCTGCCTGAAAATTCACCTCTCTCTTTACCTGACTCAGAGGCTGTGTCTCATCTCTCTAACTTTATCTTTATATACTCTCTCAGTTCCTTTGCACACATTTTTATTCTATGTATTCACATGGTAAAATCCAAAAACTATCTCTCTTTTTAATTCTGGGATTGTACACAAGCCACTGAATCTATCCAGAGCAATGCTAAAGCCAAGGCAATAGATCTTACTTTAAATCCATACCTATAGACATCAAGTAAGCCCTCGATATTTTCAATGATTCTATTATGCTCTTTATCAGTTCATTCTCTCAGTCTTCAAGATAGCAATTTCATAAAATTTGGTCTTAACACACCTCAGGAGATGATCTCAAATATGAGGATTTTACTGAGAAAATGGGAACATTTAGAAAGAACTTCATCTTAACCCTACCACATGCAGCAACCTCCCAACTTCATGCCCACGTACCCCTGTGTTCCCTCACAGGGCAGCAAATGTGCATCCCTGCTCCTCTTTAATGACAGTCTATTCTCTTCTTCTATTTAAAGGTTTGGTACCCAAAACATCTCTTTTTCTACCACTTTATCAAATTCTTTTTTACTGGATCATTTACAAAAGCATGTAAACATGTATTTTTATTTCCAATCACATTAGAAATAGGCAAAAACTTTCTATCTCAATGTTGCCATCTCCCTAGCCAACAATCCATTTCTTTGCCCCCTTTGAGATAAAGTACTTCAGAGAATTTGCTACACCTCTCCCTTTTCTATAGTCTCTTCTCAACCTAATTGAGCTTTCTTCCCAACCACATCACTAAACTATTCTCAACAGAGATGGATATGCATTAAAACTAATAAATTGTAAGTATCAGGGCCTGTGCTTTCACCACCCCTGTCAAGGCCCTGGGAGGGCCCTAGCAATATTTTCATATGGTCATATGTTTTGTTTTGTTTTTATTTGTAAAAGAAATGTAAGTTAATAGCAATTAGCAGGGATAGCTCTGCATTGCATTGCATTGATGCTGTCTAGGCAAGGCCACAATTACTTCTTTGCTGGACCATTAAAGAGGTCTAATCAATGTCTCTCTCCCTCTGATGTCTTCAATTAATCATCCAAGATAAAGATCTTTTTGAAATATAAAGTAACTCATGTCACACCTATGAAAGGTTCTACAAGACTAATGGTTTTCCACAGTGGTCCTTACTGGACCTTGGTCCCTAATTATTCCTGTCCGTCATTCTTACTAAACCCAAATTGTCCATCCGATAGGTAGGAAACGGGAATCCTGGTCTTGATGGTTCTGTTAATACAACCTGCCCCATGATTAACTTAACATAAATTTTCCCATACCTTCTGAGAATTTGCATGCTAACAAAATTCTCAAAGAAACTGAACTTTGGCCTTTTCCAATCTATCTTATAATATCTTTAAGTTCCACACTCACCCAGAACACTTACCTGAGAGTTGTTCTCACATTGCAATATTTTACAAAAGCTGTGTCTAGGGTCCTTAGTTGGTTTACACTTCTTTCACACTCTTTGGCTGAATGCTCCCTTGTGACTTCTTATAAGACTAGGAAAAATAAAAAAGTACATCTTACAAGGTTGCTCATGACCTTCCTTAACACTTATTTGTGCTCATTGTGATAGCTACTCAGGCCTACCGGTTCCTTAGATAAACCGAGACTGTTCTCCATAATGAGCTTATCTTTGCTGTTTCCTATGTCTGGAAACTGCCTGCCTCACAGCACTCATATATTTACATGACTTGCTCTCTCACATATTTTTAGAACTTTTATCAAATGTCACCTCCAGGGAGAGACCATATCTTAGCAATCTGTTGTTAACAATCTGAAATGAACAGAGACCAGTCTTGAAAATTCCCTGAGCACACAAAATCAGTTTAGTCAGACAAATAAAGCTTAATATACCTTATTTTGCAAGACTCACTTGGGTCATTTCTTGTTTATGCTTCTGGATATCATAAAAAAATCTTGAACTTTTTCCCAAAGTTGAAAGGAGGTAGCCACTGAAAATTTTAATATTATAACCAATCACTGTAAAAAATAAACAGTCACTGCTTTCTCACTATATAAGCTAGTCTCTAAAAACACAAGATGGGGCAAAGGTAGGTTTACAGTTATGAGTACACAAAACATAGAGTTTTTTCTTATATTATTATTTATAAATTATTGTATTATTTTTCATATGAACAACTATAACCCTATTTTGCCCCACCTTGTCTACCCCTGAGCCTCATTTCACGTTTTGATTTGAATGCTTCCTGTTTGCAAACTGTCTTTTTGGTGAGTGCACCATAAACTTTTACTAATTACTACTTCAGTGATTCCTTAGTTTTACTTCTGTTATTTCTGAGCCTTTGAAAGTGTCTGTGACACCCCGTCTGCCAACCCTGTCTTGCCCTTGCCTGTCCCTCTTTCTATTACCCTGTATTGAAAATGTAGTAGATAATATTACACATCCTTATTTTTGCTACTTGAATTGCTTATTGTTTTTATTCTATTAACAGATGATAACCATAAATTAAGAGATTTGTTTAGTCTTTTCATCAACCACATTTTGAATGTCCATCATTTGCTTTTCACAAATCAATAAGCAGTTGTTAATCATTTGATATTAAAAACTTTATGGCACTCACTTATGTACTTGAATTGAGCCCTTTACCCAGAGTGGTTGCAATTATGAAGAAATATAAACAAGTAACTTTCACTGTCCATATGGAACAAGATATTCAGAACATGTGCAGGGAATGAGAGGAACATTCACACAGCTTCTATCTACCATACTAAGTACATGAAAAATGGCCCATTAATGATGTCTACACCCTAATCCCCAGGAACCTGTGACTATGTTACTTCTTGGGGAAAAAGGATTATACAGAAGGAATTAAGTACAGTGGTACCTTAGTACTTTTCATTAATTCGCTCTGGAACTTGAAATGACTGCCAAAACTGAGGAGTATCGAATGATGAAGCATCTTCTCTTACAGGGTGGTCTCGTGACTCATACAAGTTCTAGCAAGTGTGATGAGTCCCAAGCAAGCACCGAGTGCTGAAACAGCTTTTTTTTCCTAGTCACAATGCGACAAGCACAGGGTCTGACGAGTTCTGAAGCTGACGTTTACCAAGGTATGACTGTATTAGGATGTTGAATGAGAACATTAACACAGATTGTTTCCAGGTATGATACAAATGTGTCAGAGGCAGAGGGAGATATAACAACACAGAAATCAGAGCAGCAGATTGGAAGGTGCTACCATGCAGGCTTTGAGGATGGAAGATGACCCACAATCAAGGAATTCGGGAGGCTTCTAAAGGCTTCTAAAAGCAAAAGAACAGATTCTCCCCTAGAACTTCCAGGAAGAATACATCCATGCTGACATGTTGATTTTATTCCTATAAAACCCATTTTCAGACTTCTGACTCACAGAAATGTAAGATAATAAACTGGGCTGTTATAAGACCCTTAAGTTTATGGAAATTTCTTACAGCGGCAATAGAAGACCAAAGCAGACGTACAGAGATTCTCATATATAAAATGGCTTGCCCCGATTTGATGTGTGTTTCTAGAGCTCTGCTTCCCTCCGATGATATGGTTACCTCGATGCCCTCCTTTCGTCTTTAGTTTACTTAGTCCATATCTGCCCATCTGTTCATTGTGGACTTCACTTTATGAGAAGGCTGTCTCCTGCAGAACACATCCACTTCGCTTTACAAAAGTGCATTTAAAAAAAAATTAGATAGTTTAGTGCATTAACAGTTGTACCTTGATTATCTGTGTTGGGCCTGAGTTAACTCATTCTATATTATTATCTTTGTATTCACATTTTATCAATTTTTAAAATCGTTTTAACTCTATGCATCTATATTTTCTTTACTCTGACCTTTCTTTTTTCTTCTTTTACTCTATATGTCATATTAGTCTTTGCTTTTTTAAATGGAGAAATTCTTTAGTCCCTCCTGGAGAATACTGAGAATCAACCTCTTGTTTATCCTAGGAGTAATTGTTAAAAAATCAAACATTAAAATTTTTCAGAGAACTTTTACATACATCATTTATTTGATTTTCACAAAAATCCTGTAATGCAGGTGGAGAAGTTCTCATTATCCCCATTCTATAGACTCCTAGAAGTCCTAAGCCTCATTAAGCTCCTTTCCTAATCATCACCACCTTCACTCTCAACCAATTATCTCAAACAAGAACAGAGAAAACAATGGTATAATGATGTCCATGGGAAAACCTTCATTACTCTACTGTATTACCCCTTATAAACTTATATCAGTGTTTTAATTTGGTACTTTAAAATAATAGCTCTTGGTGGTGTGCTGATTCTGATGTGACTTTTGTTTGAGAAATGGCAGAGAATATTACATAATCACAGTGAAAAGTTATCAGAAATGATGATGGATAGGCTAAGATAAGCCAAAATAAGACCTATCACAAAGTTGCTAATGGGTAATTTTGCCATTAAGTCACTTTACTTACACTGACACATTCTCTGACACATAATGTTAATTGGACTTCTGTTCAACACATTTAATCAGAAAAGAACATCAAAAAGTGTTTTAAGCAAAAAGTACATATCTTTAGAGAAAATGTTTCAGCAAATTTTTTATACACATGATATCTAAATTTTAAAT